>WEKW01006778.1:156861-214156 GCA_013389905.1 Sula dactylatra
TTATGGTTCTGAATATTCCAGATCATCTGGAACGGGTTTAAAGAACAGATTGGGGAATGGAGCAGATTAAGACAAGCAATCTCTTATCCCACAGAGCAACCTCTCAACATTCTCTGTTTCTAAAACCATTTGACACACAAAGAACTGCACCAGTTTAACTATTTTCAAACTAACACAATTATATTGTTGTGAAGCCCTTGGCAGGTAGATTTTAAGAGTTCTAAGAACGGTTTATATTGATATAAAATTTGGTTGGTTTTACTTACCCTAGTAAGAAAAAGAAATTAAGCACACAATGTGTGCGTGTCTACTTAGAAATTTTTACCACTTTTTGCTAAATTGTCTAAAATGAAACAACATAGTGGGCTTAGCTTTTACGTAAATCAGCTCAAATTTTAGGTAGACAAGTTCTAAAATAGGTCAGATAAAAACTCTTAAAAGAGTACCCATAACATTTAAAAACTATGTTATGTTACTAAGGATCCTTTAGCTGCCTCCACACTGCTTTTCTATGTCTCTGCTTCTTACAGTGTCTTAAATGTTGAAGGTGCATTTTTTACAGCAAACTTTGCTGCATAAAGACATTATATCCTTGGAAGATTTTAATTGAAAGGCTGGTTAATCATAAGTTTTTCAAATGATTCATTCAAGCTTTGGTCTATTGTCAGATGTGGTTTGGAAAATTCCCACCTTTGCTTATGATGTATTTCTGAACCAGAGGCAACCAACCAAACAGCATAGGAAATTCAAATTAACTAACAATGTTAATTTCATGCTTCTGAGAGACTGCTGGAGATTGGAAGGAAAAAAATTTGCCTTTAGTGCTGCATCTGTCATTGTCCTTTCAAGTATTTTCATTCCAAAGGGAGGAATGGAGAGAGGAACACATTTCTTTGCACTTAAGCTCTGTAATATTTGCTCTCCTTCCATTACATACCAGTGAAGGTGGCAATAAAGATATAAGTATAAACCTTATGCTGTTCATATCTGATGCAGATTTACTGAGAGAACTGTGAGTTTTCACATTGGCATTGATTAAGGTGGTACCAACTGCAGGAGTATGTGACATGGTTATAGCCATGTAAGACCCACCTCCCCCTTCCTACCCCATTTCTGAGGTTCTTATTTAGCTTGGGATGCATCTGCCTCAGCACATCACTCANTGATTGTTCCTTAGCTATGAAACAATTTTCTGTACCAATTATGTCTTTGCAGATGACAAAAGCCATTTAGTCTAATGACCATAATAATTAATTTTCATTATAAATCAGATTAGTTAATGATGCTGAAGTCTACATTCTTCACAGAACTAAAGCACAGTATCTCATGTGCACTCCCAGAACATATAATTTGCTATATAAGGTACTCCTTTAAATATTTTTGCCTCAATAAGAATAGCATTGACTGTCTTTGACCTCCAGGGTTCAGTGGGAAGTACTACTCTCCCAAGGTCAGCTCTTTGCTAATAGCTCTCCATTTGCAGCCACGGGGACAAAGAACCTAAGGCTGAAGATTCACTGACTTTATAATGTGTTAGTGGGCAACATGCCTTAAGACATTATTTTTTCTCCTTCACCGTAAAAAGTTATGACAGAGCAGACAGCATTCTGGGGACAAGGTAGGGGTTTTTGTTTTGTTTTCAGCATAATGTTCTTGCTGAATTTTTCTAAGCTTGTGGTCCTGTGGTCACTTTAATCCACATAAAGCAATCTGTAAATCATCTACATGGGTAGTAAGCAAACAATCAAAGCTTAGCATAATTTTTATTTGGTTTTGTGTGCCATTTTCTCTTTTGCAAAAGGTAGCCTATAAGTTTTCTTCAGAAAGGTCACAGGCTTCTTGGACTAGAAAGGTGAGAGGCGTTCTCTATGGCAATTCTGCAGGAAAGCTAGATTTATTATTTCAGGCAAGAAAACTACTAAAACTAGTCAAATGCCTCACTTATGTATTTCATTTTCTCCATTCTCAAAGTCTGTGTGCTGAGCTGAATTAACTACTCTTATTAATGATAAGTATGCAATGAAGAATGTGGATGATCAGTGTGCAGCTTGTGGCTTTTGATGATTTTAATTTACGATATTAACTGTGCATTATTTTGGGGGTTAAATGGGCCACCACATCATGTGATGCTGTTCTTTAACTGAGTGCTTGTAGTCATGCAAAGCATTGTCAAAGCACAGATCAACAGACTATGACTGGTGAGTAACATACAGTGAATCATCTGGTTTGCACATAAGTAGAGGGCAAGCAAAGCCTTGTAAATATAGCCTAAGCCACTGCGCCTACCCTTGCATTTCTGATGGACTCAATGAACGCACTTTGGGACTCTGTTCTGTTCACTTGCTTCGCTGGGGGAACTGTGTTGGGGTCCAAAATACATATTTTTTAAAAGAAAAGCAAAACAGTGAGAGAGACAGAAAAACAGAAAGTAAAGATTTATAAGGAAATTCATGGCACTTCATTGATAGACTGACATTTTTGACTTCATGTTCCCCATAAAGTTAAAAAAAAATAAAGAAGAAAGAGAGAGAGAGAGAAGTAGATACCCAAACTGGAAACACAGACAAAGAAAGACAAGAGAGCAGACTGGGAATTGCATAGACAATATAAAGAGGAGTTAAGAGCCATTTTTACTGGTGGTGCTGCAGCTATTCAGGGCATAGAGATGACCCTGCAAATCTGTGCTTGACCAAAGAAAGTTGGGAAGTACCATTTCATTAAAAAGTGTCTCATTTCTATTCTTGTCATTAGCTCATAACTGATTAAAATAATATTATATGAGCTGGCAAAGCCTTGTCAGTTCCTCTTTGTACAAATACTGTTAAATGTGGTGCTCTTCTCCAGCAATAACCTAGTCACATCCAGCTCCTAGGTTAATTTACAGACTTAATTTTTAATCCATGTATTCCATTAAAAGTGGATTTGTTAAAAGAACATCAATGTCAGGATTGTGGTATATTTCCTAGGTAACAGCACTGCTTTTAGACTTTGAATGTATTGGACTGTTTAAGCATCCTAGTTTCTTAGATATCTTCAAAGAGGGAGGAATAGCTAAAACAACACCACACTGCAGATCCATAAATTTCGGTGGTAATGTCGGTGGTAATATGTCTTGACAGAGCTTGAGGAAATGCATACTTCTTGTCTGGGCACAATGCGATGGCAGCGCTGCTGGCTCAGCTGCCAAAGAACTCTTGCTTTTCTTGGGGCACAAGGAGTAACGCTTGCTGCAGCGGGAAGGCTTTGCTCCACCAGGTGCAACCAGCCCCAGGAGTCATGCGGGTACGCGGCTGCTCAGGCAACCTGGCAAAGCTTTTCTTACATTTTAACTAAATGCATTTTTTATTTTTAAAAAATTGGTTTCAAGTCATTAATTTTAGCCCCCAAATATTTGCTGGCCTGCATCTGGGAAGTGGTTTCTTAATTAAAATTAAAAAAAATAAAGTGAGGAATGTAAGTACATAAAGTGCACTTGGTTGATTTTACTGATACTTAGTCAGGAAAGACTCTGCCATAACTACAAAAGTAGATGCAGCTTTTGAAATATCTACTTTTAAATTTGTCTCTGAAGGTACTCTGTGCTCTACAAATGGGGGGCTTCTCGCAGGGGACAAAACTGGGTGCAGAGTGCACTTTTTCACTGTAGGGGAAAAGCAAAAGCAATAGACCCCACTTTTCAAAACCTCTGAGTATCATTTCTGTGTCTATTTGCTTCAAATACAAATAAAGGAGTTTTGAGGGTTTCCTCTCCCTTTCTCTGTTGTAAAAGATGTTACTAGAGAAAGGGAAGGACAGAGGGGGAAAAAGCAGCAAGAAGTCAAATATATTTTTTTTTTCCTAAAATTTTACAGTTGTTCATAAAGAAAGCTTATGCAGCTGTTTGTAAATAGGAAGAAGGGCCTCAATTCTGATCATTGTAAAATCAAAGGGAGGTCGAGTCTGATGTCAGTGCATTCAGTATTTTGGATTTATTCCAGCTGTGGCCACCAAAGAGGTGAAATATTCCCTCTCCTCCCAGACTTTTCCCCCCTCTGTAACTCTCATTCAGGAATGCCGTAGCCACTCAAGCATCCTTTGCTGTGCTTTGGAAATGAAGCATACAGAAAAAGGATGCTTCAACTGAGAAGGTAGGTTCAAATCCTACAGGAACAAGTGACAACTTGATCTGTCTGTAACTTAGTTACCTCATCTGTAAAGTACTCGTTTATATTCACTTTTATATGACAGCCATTGCTACTGGAGCTGAGTGTCTGCCAATCGTACATCAAGCTATATGACTGCATCATTCAAATAATGTTGGTTTTTTCACCCTTTTCTTACAGGAGAATATGTGCACACAGTTGGGGTGTTTGGGGTGGCCATTTGACTGAGTTTCCTGTTGGCCTGGCCAATTTTGGTCTTGCTATTGCTATCAGCACTGCCAGGCCTGCTCAGATGGATCTGCAATGTGAAGTGGCTGTTGCTCTGGGCACCTGGTGTATGACTGCAGATGGCACCATCACCTGGGTTTAGTCAGGTTTTTAGGATGTGTTTTATTTCAGATGGACATCTCTTTATGTTAGAGAAGGCAGGGCAAAGAACTGAGGCTTGTGTTTGAAACAGGAGGTAGTTAGATTTGTCACTGTCTCTATTTTATTGGTGGAATGAATTCACCGTTTCTGTCCTTAAAAAGTCCTCCCTTCCAGAAATCGTTCTAGCAGAGAACTGCCTTGCACCAGGGGAGTGAAGGTCGTGACCGTGCTTTACATCTTAGAGGTATGGACAGTCATTCATATCTGCTGGGCTCAGCTCATTGCATACCCAGGCCCACCTCAACCTGATGCTGCATTAGTAGCATCCATTAATGACTGTGGGAGGTTCAAATTAATATCCAAGATGGACAGACATATTTTTTAATGGAAGGGAGTCTCCAAATAGAAGCAACCTGTGATCTAACTACGAAGCACAAGTTTCATGAACTACCAAGAGCAGAGAGGTGAATTAGGAGTGAGGTGACAGCCAGAATAGCTTTGCTTTTACTCATATGTATTTCAACTTTAATGTTATTTTAACACACACACACACATTCTCTAACTTACTCTTTCTGAATAAAAAAATCTAGGCATTGCTCCAAACCGTTACGCCACAGTCTTCACTCAGGCAAAATTGCCAATTTCTGCAATGGGTGCTTTTACAGAACTTGAATTTTAGGACTGAACCGCTACACAGTATCTCTTTTTTGGTTTTTCTTCTGTTTGGGAACATCCTTATTTGCCTATCTGGCATAGCTATTGTGAGTTATATTTACTGACTGGAAACTTGGCAAGTCTAATATTTGTTCTTGGTAACAAGATACTACTACCCACAATTTTTACTTACCGGGCTCTGCAGCAACCAGGTGGAACATACATCATTAGTTTACTGAATAATGAATATACTTTAAATCATGATTCAAAAATGCTCAGTTACAGTATATTAAATTAGAAAAAAAAGTTTAATGTAAAACCAGCTTTCCGTAGTAGAATTAACAGAATCAAAATAGGCTTTTTATCAACTTTACTGAAACTAATTCAACTTTCCAAGAACTAAAAATTGGTTTCCTGTCTTGACTGTTTTGGAATTACTTACTGTCATCTGTTTCAGACGTTAAAGGATATGATTTAATATCAGCAATAAGGCCTCTGTTCCTACTTTGGCAGGTGCTAATTATTTAAACACTACTCATTTAAATTTGTTTCCAATCACTCCTTTGAGTGATTTGCTTTACACATTTGTTCATGTGTATTTTCTGCACACACAAATAAAAATGGGGAGAAAGTCTCCCAATCTATTTCTTCTATTTCTTCACTGTTCAATCTATCTGTAGGGAGGTGGGTAGAGACAGAGGGATATTTCATGTGTTATGGTCTTCAGTGGTGGAATATAGTATATAATACACAATTTTTATCTCCTTTGTAATAATAAAAAGTTGTTCTCTTAGGCAGAGCGCTATAGTTTTTGCACGGTAATGGCTGTACTCTGGGCGAATAAATTGTGAAATGGGTCACAGTTCCTGAAGCATTCGCTGGGGTTGGAACAATATAGACAGAGTTCTTCAGCAAAAAATGGAGAAAGAACACTCTAAAATAACTACCGTGGTTCCTCCACACATACAATCCCACCAGTTGGTTTACTTACAGTGACAAAAACACAGCTGTATGAATATTGTCTGGTTCTGCCCAGCTACCTATTCATAACAATGAAAAACAGCTCCCTTGCTTATATGTCTGAATTTTCATCTACCATCATGTTAAAATCATCCTGCCTTTCTTTTTATTTAACCTTTGCCTTGCTTTACAACACTGCACCAGAGAAACAGGAACTCTTAGCGCTGTACAACAGACCTCTGTCTGGCGTGAAGTGAAATTCTCATTCTGCGACAGATAACTTGTAATTTAATACATAATTCTTGTCAGTATAACATAAGGGAAAGCTACACCAGAGGGAAAGCCAGGCATAAGAGAGGGAATTTGACGCACCACTGGGAAATGAGAAGCTGACAACTATAGGTATTTCAGTTCTACAAGGCAAGTCATTTCATCCTGGTAATAAATGGAAAAGGTGGGTGTTTGTTTAGATTTAGGCCACTCAGTAATGATTTTAACACTCAGCCAAGCCTCCTGCCAAGACAAGCACTCCAAGGCCAAAATCTGTAATGAACTCTCATCTTCTCAATTATAGATTCAGCCCTGACCAAAGCGATATCCAATATTCCCCTCCCCGCTCCACAAGCATAGAGACGCGCTGATGGACGTGCGAGCAGCGCGGCTGTGCATGGCTCCCACAGCTCCCCAGGACCCCGCAGCCCGCCTGGCCGCTGCGCTGGGGCACCAGCACCCGCCACCTCCCCTTCTCCCTTCTCCTTGCCCCCCCNAGGGAGAGAAATAGTGCCTGCGGTGCCAGGGACGAGGAGGGGGGAAGGAGAGGATGGAGGGACCATCCTCCTTCCACCTCTGGGATCCTCCCAGCCCCTCCCAGCGGGTGGGAGACTGGACCGCTGGAGCCAGCTTTGCCCTTGCAGCTCTTCATGGTGATTTTGTTGGCAGGTCTCTGCCGGCTGGTTGAGCCTGGCCACAGCATCTGAAGTGCTGTGACGGTGTGTAAGGGATACATGGTTTTGCAGCATGCTGCTCTTAGTTCATGCCCGTCTGCGTCTTCAAGTGATCTTTAGTATCTCCTTCTCACTTGCACTTGTCAGCAAGCTCCCCTCTTTCTGACGCTTGTCCAGCAAAAATTATAGAAGGTAACTTTCTTTCCAAGACTTATATTTCATAATTCATCCTCCTGGCCTCACTCTCTAGTTTCTTTTTTGCTACCTCTTCCCATTGTTTTTGCTTGGTTTTCCCTGAATGGTCTCATACTTCATTGTTATCATATATTTTTTTACCTACCCTGAACTGAAGGCATCTTGACCCCACCTGCCTACTGGCTGGTCCGACTCCATCTTTGTCTTCTATCTTATAACTCCATAAACATTCACCTGTCTCATCCCAACTCCCACTGACCTACACTCACCAAAGACCTCATAAAACCATGGCACATATTTAGAAGCTGGAGACAATAATATTCAAAAGGATTTTTTGTTTGGAGAAGTGGATAGGTATCTACATCAGGGACAAAAATGTACCCATAGTTGCCAGGTTTAAGGAGTGGAAGAAACTTTGATGCAGCTTTTCACACTGTTCAGGGTGTGTGCAAATACACAGGACCAGGGGCTTTATGCTGCTGCTGTGGATGATTGCTTTTTACAGCTACCGGTTGTGATCTGCTGCTGAGCTAAATGGATCACTAGCTCTTTTTCAGCAGACTTTTCAGCTTGCTGTCCACCTTCTTGACAGAGGGTGAGGTGTGAAGAGGAGAAGAAACTTGATAAGATATGGAAGAAAGAGCAAATTATTTGTCATGCGGGGGAGCAGAAGAATGTCTTTCCACCATGGAGGCAGAGACTGTGGTTAATTCAGAAAATAATAGCAAAAAAAAAGAAATAAATAAATGAGGAAATCGAAGCCAAAAAACGGCGACCCCAGACAAGGTCTGTTTTACTCAGAAGTTCTGATTTTTGCTCTGAACAATGAATCTGTTGCAGCAAGAAAGCCTTCCTTAGTCCTTTGTGCTTCCTTAAATAGTAAAAACTCCCTTTATATGACTTTGTGTTCTTCATTTATACTGTGTGTTACAATTTTTTTAGGGCTGTTCAACAGCTGGCAGTGGGTGACAGAATTCTAGAGGGTAAGTGCTATATACAATACCTAATCCAGTCTGTCCAGTCTTCCAGCTGTCTGTCATGGGTAGTCAGGCTTTATAGCTCTACTCTTGAGTTCAGTGTGAGTCCTGAACAATTAAGAATCAGAAGTTTTGGTCTCCTGTTCATTAAAAAAAATGTAAAATGTGTTTGGCAGATCTCTAGATGAAAAATTAGAAGAAAGATTATTATAACTGTTATTCATACTTTCAGATTAAATCTGATTTTGATTCCTTTTTCTTCTAGTCACTTGCTTGTGTACAGCAATCTTGGCAGAAGGCATTAAATCGTATGTAGGTTAATTACTTAATGTTTCTGAATTGCTTTGAACATGAAGTGAGTGCCAAGTATTACTAATATTATGTGAGACAACATTGTAATAAGCTGGGGGTTTAAACTTCAGTTTCTTTTATCATCCATTAATGCATAAGCTTTGTTTGGTGCTATATATAGATTGTACATATAATTATTTGGATTCACTACAGCTTGAATTCCTTTCCCTCCCTCACTGTAAAAGGAGAGAGACATAAAATATAAAGACACAAGCATTCAGAGAAGAGAACATTCTTATGATAACCCATTAATGAAAGGGATATACAGGAATCCCCAAGCCGAGGGAAGAGCAGTGCAGTCATCTAACCTGAAAATAAACTCATTTGTTTTAGAAAAATATGTGCAATTGCATTTTTAAAAAGATCAAGATCTCCTTCTAATAAGCTCATCAACAATTTGATTATCTTCATTGCTTGGAAGTTGCACCTTTGTTTTGAGTAAGCTCAAGTTCTGGACAATGCATTTTCAGAAGTAAAGTCAAAATTACCTTTTACTTCCCTTGTCTAAATACTTCTGCAAATTAATTAACTAACTCTTTGAAGACTCTTAGATGTGAATCACTAAGGTTTGCATTTTGGAAAAATTCTATTTTTTCTGGGCAGCCCAGTATCCTCAGCATAACAGACAGTAATTTTCTGTTCCAAAATAATTTTACATGATATTGACATGCCTTACAGCTTAATTACAGATGGAAACTCTGTTGAAAGTGTTTGCCTTTTTCACATCATTTACAGATTTACCAACAACAGTTAGCAGTAGACCTGTACCTGCCTATGAGTTTTACAATTGTTAATGTCTTGGGTAAATTTGGGAATTTCTGTGGTTCTTTGGAAATATATAAGTTGCTTTTATTGTGAACGTGGTCAGACTGTTATAATGATACAACCCATTTCTTTAGTAGTAGGAAATCAAAGTGGTCATTCTAAGCTCCTTTGAAGCTATTTTGAGGCTTGGATTGGTTCCATCTCAGTAGTGGACATTTTATAATCTAAATAAATATTATTTCTCTTTTTTTACCAGGCCTTATACCTTTCATGTGACAAACCTCTCTATGTATCTGCAGACTATAGAGTAAGGGCATTTCCTGGTAGTCTGGTATTCAGTGTACACATATGCTTGTCCAAAGGTATGGCTTGGACATTCTGATGATCTCCTTCATGAAATAAAATTAGTTTGGTCTTTTTCCAAGGAAACAATTTTTTTTTTAATCAGTCATGTTTCCTTCCCATGAAAACATTGACTTTTTGTCAGAATTAAGGAAAAATAACCCTATGAAAAACTTTTTGAAAAACTATTAATTTTTTTTCAAAATATTTTCATGGGCAGAGTCCTCCTTTTTTGATCAATATTAATATTAAGATTAATGCCTAATTTTAGGAGACCAAAAGCTAGAGCATGTGTCTAGCAGACTAGTAGTGTCTGTGCAAGTACAACTGTTTCCCTACCCAGGTTCTGAAAATCAAGGCCTATGTGGTTTTTGCCTCTTGCACAAGGAGTAACTTGAGGGTTTAAAATGAAATCAAACTACATGGTATGTTGTCCAAGTGTACTGAAACAAAAATATAAATGTGATAAATGTGAAAACCTGAGACATCATAAATAAAATGAAATATATCCAAAAATAATTAAAATACAAATCATGAATTAAAAAAAAAAAATCATGTTAACTTGAAACCTAACGTGGGCAAAACAGTTTCTTTTTCTTTGGTTTCCATGAACATAAGATTTTATGAGTACTGATATCGAATTGCTACATATTATCTAAAAGTACAACATAAGATCTGTCTGGGCAGTCAGTAAGATGTCATTCATTATTGCTTCACCTTGGGGACTGGATATTCAATCTGAAAAAATAAACACTTGAAGTGTGCTCCATCCGTATGACAGGACCTTCTGTTATAGCTTCCTTTCTGATATACAGCTCCTACCTGATTCCAGCTAAAGGAAACCCTATCAGGTTCCCCTAGGTTGTAACTTACTCCTAAAATACCCAAAATATTTTACTCCCTGGAGCTGTTCATTAAAAAAAAAAGCTTAAAAGTATATTTTCCTGTTAAGTATGAATATGTTAAGTGCTGCTTCTATTTTGAAAGCTTGGTAAATGTTTAACATAAGTTTTGTCTGATCTTGCGTGTTTATAAATTGTGTCCTGTCTATTCATGTCCTCTGGCAGCATTGAGAAGTTTTGCTAGCAAAAGGATGAAAGAGGTCAAATTTTAATTCTGTGGCAATTTCCCTTCTTGCCTATCACTTGCACATGCTTTATACTGTGTCATAAACTGCCACGTTCTGACTTCCTTCTTATGTATGAAGGGATTCAGGCACCCCTCAAAGCTTTACTGATCAGGTTAGGAAGGTGTTTCCAGCATAGCAGCGTCAGCTGAACATGTCACACTACCTTTCTTCTTATTGCTACTGTTGGAGAGCTGGTATTCCAGACCAAACAAATCTCACTTTTTCCCTTACTCGTTTGAGGATGCATGTTGGCTCCTCTGCACCATAGTCTGCTGGAGAAGAGAAAATACTTAGCTAAGGAGAGCTACGCCATGCACTTGGGCTTTACTTTCAGCCCAATGAAAGAGTGAGGCCTGGTCTACCGAAAAACTAATGGAGACATGGCTGACCTGCTTGCATCCCTGTCATTCCCCGTGCTTGCAATGACAGACCAGGTTGATCTCTTAACTGCAAGGAGCTCCTGTCCTGAAACCAAGCAACCGCAACACGGTAGAGAACTCGTCCAGAAAATCTGGCCTTGCATTTACAGCATCTTAGCCTAACAATGCCCTTAATATTTATGGGATCTAGTTGTATTATATTTTAAACAAACTGCTGCTGTCTAGTTTGAAGTTGCACCCACACCTGCAGAAGTATTTAGGTGCTGAACTCCTTGGTAGGTGCTTTGCTTCTCTGGTCACATGAATCCTCTCTCTCATATCATTCTCCTCTGCTCAGGTACCACCAACATAGATACACAATTGTGCCCAGAAAAGAGACTTCATAAAGGAAAATGCATGTCAGAAAAAGGTTAGAACTCCAGGGTTGTTTGAGACAAATGGAGAAGAAGAACTTAAACTAATGAGATAGGCTAAGCATTAATGAAATTTACATAGACTTTTCAGAGAAGCTAATTGAACTGAATAAAGTACAAGTGGCAGCAGCTTTAAAAAAGATTTAAACATGATGTTTTGGGTTTTTTTTTTTTTGTAAAAGTATTAACAGGCCAAATTGCCAAGTAAAATAAAGTGAAAGATCTAAAAAATAAGGGAAAAGCATTTATTATTTCCATAATCAGATAGTGCTTCACACTATCCATGCAATTAAGGTTAGAAGTCCTAACAGAGAGTCTGTTATCAGCATATTTGGATGTGTGAAACATGGTATTAGAAAAATAAACTACTGTTTGAGGGATTTTTGCCTTAAATCTAGTGCAAAATGCAGAAATTTTCTATTGAGGTTTTCTTAAGTCACAAATTAAGCAGAGAAACTCCTCAGAAACTTGACCTGTATTTTAGGTTTTGTGCTACCAAACCGAGAGACAATCACCATATTCGTACAGAAACCTCGATGTAATTTGTAGTGCAAGTGAGAAACTCCACATGAAAATCCCCTGCATTAAAATCCCTATTAAATTAGCTATTAATTTAATGCAGCAAATTAAAAGCTACTCTAAGCAGGTAGAAAACCCCAGTGGCACTACATCTGTGCACACTTTCCTTCAGCCTAATATATTGTCTGAAAATTTTACAGTGACCGAGTTATTAGCAGCAATTTTTGAAACTTTGGAGCTGTTGCAGCCAGTTGCCTGACACCAGGAAAAGACAGACACTGGAGTGGAAGGGCTTTTGGAATATAGTGGCAGCAAGGAAGCTAATGAAGTGATTGTAAGTGGTCTGTTCAGTGAGGTGAGCGAAAACAGGGATGGAGTGAGAGTATGAAGAGCGTGTCTTCTTACTTTTTTTTTCCCTTGATTGAGAAACACATAAACACATCTATTAAAATAAGTGGAGACAGTTCATTAAGATAAATTGACAGAAAGTTCAAAATAGAGCTTTGGTTATTTTTCATTGAAACACACCAAATATGGTCAAATACATCATATTTGATCTTGGAACTATATTTCAGGTGAGGGCAGCATGAGTATGAATTTAAACTAACATCTTCTGACATGCTCTGACAGTGGGCTTACCTCCCTCCCAAGGGAAAACCATCCCTTTGAAGGACAGCTTCCGGTAAATGAAGAAAAAAATGGTGCAGGACTATTACATTCCAAATCTAATTTAACTTATTTACATACAAACAGTAGTTCTGGGAGAGGAGAAGCTATGCTGTACAGGGGCAAATGCCTCTTCCTGGGCTACCTACTACTGTGAGCACAAAACATCTCAAGAGCCAAGTCTTTGCCAGAGTATCCCTGACTGCTTTCATTGCCTCCACTGCAAATAACACCAAGGACTGAATTTTAAATAGCAAAGCATAACAATAATACAGAATATTTGCTTTCATTCCTAAAAGAACATGCCACTTGGTGATACTAATTGTAGGTATCTTCGTGCAGCATTTCAGTCTGCATCATTCCTGTGAATTTCCAGGAAATGTTTTCACCAGTGTATTAAAGAAAAATTGAACAAAAAAGGGGCATAAATGCCCTGTGCAGAGATTTTGCATTCTTTTTTTCCTGTTTAGATTCCAGATGCCTTATAGGGAAAAATAAGCAGAAAGAAATGTTCGGTTTTGGGGTTGAAAAAAGGTTGCAGTGTATTGGAAGGAAGGATGTGGTTAAAATAAATGCCTAGAAGGCAGCAGATAACAGTTCTGTTCCCAGATCTGACACAAATACTCTTTTTGACCTTGCACCAAAGCATTTCCTTGCTTTGGGACCAGTTTCTCTGTAAAACAGGGGTGATAACAGTGCTTAACTACCCTTCCTGACAGAGGAACAGGGAAGGTTTTTTTTATACTTGTTAGAGGCTTTCAGAACCTGAGAGAGATTAAAATTGGATCAGCTTGGACCTGCAGATTTAAGCCTTTCCTTCAAACAAAACATTTCATTTATAGTATTAAGTTTATGTTACACTAATGATGTGTATTTAAAAAAATAACCAGCATTTGCACTGATTTGCTCAGTCCTGCAAATAATTAGCTAACTCCATTACTTGAAAATTCTATTTTCTGTTCTTAACATTCAACCAAAAAAAAAAAAGAAAGAAAAAAAATATAGTAGTAATTCTTCTACTTGTATATGACCAAGAAGTTTAATTTCTGATCGAACATTTTAGCATTAATAGTGTGATCCTGATGGGCTGTTAGAGAGAATTAAGGGAAAACAAAGATGCTTTTTGCACCTTTTAAAATAACTTAGAGGAATGCTTTGATTGTTTTTTAGAAATAAGCACACATAAAAAGTGGCATTTCCCTATTTCTCTTCCAGTGAGTTCTGGAGCTGAGAAATCCCCCAGGCAAGACTTTCAACTTGCTTCCTTCCATCGCAGAGCAGGGAAGCATTGCTGAGGCCTGCAGAGCTTTCCAGCTTGTTTGAAGACGGAGGAGACTATTATCTGCTATGATTCAGCACCCATTGGACAAAGTATCTCACCCCTTTCTGGCTTTTTAACATGTTTTTTTTAGCCTTTGTCCTTGAAACCATGTCCCAAACAGGTCAGCCAGGTGTAGGAGTCTGGCCCAGCAATGCTCAGCCTCAACTGAAGTGATGTTTATACATAATATCCATTTAAATTATAAAATGCTTATTGTGAAGAAAATAGACATATTCAATCACTGTATCCCAGAACAAATGAGAGAAATATTCCAGAGCTCCTATCAGAGCTTAATAGGTATAATTTTGCTAGCGATATGGTAATACACAGCAGCTTTCCCCGGACGGCTGTGTAAAACAAAGAAGTGGTTGTCAGCCTTTCAGAATCAGATGTTAATGATATTTCATGTCTTTGTTGAGTCTGTGGAAAGCAGCTACTGCACCTAAAAGGGAAATGACTTCCATACCAACCTCCCCCAGCCAAAGTCGTTCAGATTGGGAAAACTGGATGAGGTCCATATTTATACTTTGGAAAGAGGTGTAAAAGAAGATTTCAAGACAGTATTGACTGAGCTGTCTCCCAGTCTCTTTCCCCGAAGTTATATCTTATCATTGTGATGAAAGTTTTTAGTTCAGTGTATTACGGTCTCTTTTTTTTTTTCTTTCTCTCTTTTTCTTTTTTTCAAACATATACGAGGAAAGAATGTAATGTAAGCAAAACTCCAATGTGTTTCTGGCAAATGAGGAGTGTTTTCTACATCTCGTATATTTTTGGAAGCATTTGAATCCAAAAGTAATACGTCTTCCAAATCGGGAAGAAGGCTTTTTATTAGACCGATGCCTGCACACAGCACAGAGAGGGTTGTCTGCCCCAGCATTGCAGCAAGCAGGGACTGGTGCTCTGTCTGAGCTAGCCTGGAAGACTGGAGCCAGTCAAAAGAAGGGTTTCTGTAGCTTTATTGCTGCAACTTCATTTTGCTGTACTACTGTATGTCTTCACTTCTGCAAACTTTCTTTCGTTTGTTTTAAGAAGAGGTCTTAATTCCAATGCAAAATCCATCCAAAAGGAGGGCCCCTCAGCACTGTATTCCAGCTGGTGAGGATTAGCTTAGTCCTTTTACCGGATACGTATCATTTTAATCTTAAGCCTTTAGACACTGTACAACATACTATTAAGTCTGTTACCAAATAAAACACTAAAAGGCTGATTCACTAAGGGTTACACACCCTTTGCAGGGAAAAAACTAACATTTACAAAGGGATAACTGCCAAAAATCACTTAAATTTCATGTCTTTCCTATTTATTAAATCCCACATTCACCATGTGTACAGTAACTTCCTTTAGATATGCTCCTGGGAAAAATGCAAGTCAAAATAAAGGGGAAGTTACCCCCTTAAAATGTGTCCCTAGCTCTAAAGAGTGATTTATATTGGTTCACATCAGAAAATCTGAAACATGAAAGTTATGTTGCTCAGGAATAAAATGAAACCTTCCAGAAAGTGTGAATCATGTACTTGACTTCTATGATAACGAGTAATACATTTCCTATAGGAGTTAGTGGTTTGGGTATCGAACCAGGGCATTAGCAGGCTACGGGAGTAATTCACCTATGGTCTTGTGCAAGTGACTTTGCAGTTTCTAACTTGGGTCCTTAAACTGAAGCAATGTTGCTGCGTGTGGTCATTTGGGGAAACATGGGTGACAGAATCACTGGACCTTGAGCCTCTCATTTTGGTTGTTAATAGCAAATGCAGATGCCTGAATTCACTCCCTGTGGAGCTTCTTAAATGACATTTTATCTGTCTGTCAAGGGTGAGGCAAAAGCACTCTGACATTTATAATGTGCATTAGATGAAGGGAGTGCTCTAAATGCAAACTACGATAGCCAGTGTTTATTGGCTAGCCTGTTGTTCTGACATAGGCTCAGAAGTATCTCACCACATTTTTTTAGCTAGTCCTTTGAAGTTAATCACTATAGCTCATTGTGCTAAATTAGTGCCTACACTTATAGGACCATCTTAGGTCACAGCGATCACCTCAGGAGGTCAGTAGGTGTGGCTCTGGCAACAGCACTGTGAATGAAACTGCATTGATAGTCTGTGTCCTACTGTTTGGGTGATACAAATGATTTAAGTTTTCTTCCAGAGGATTGGGTTGTTGTTGTTGTTTTCAGTAAGAAATAACTCATCTGTTTTGGAAAACATTGTTTAACATATAATGGAATATTCCACTAGCACTGACAGGCAGAGCTGCACCATGCCAGCCAGCCAGCCTCAGGAGTTTGACTGGCTGGGGTGACTGCAAAATGGGGTGCAGGCATCCTACTGATGCTGGGTTTAGTGCCCCCCAACTGCTATTTTCCACAGTCCCAGCTGTATGAAAAGAAACTCTTCCTGGGCGTGTTGGTTAGGAAAATTAAAAACCTGAATGTATGCTATGACTGCATTTGTTAGAGGATAAACCAGTATAGAATAATAGTATAGAGAATTTACAAAGTCTTTTTGCATTCAAGATATTTGAGTAAGATAAATGGTAAAATCACCATATGCATTAAGCCCTGGGATAAAGTACTACTAATCCTGTTGCACAGATACAGAGGTTGAACTAGAGGCAAAGATTTTTTGTCTGGGAATTGAGGTAAAGATTTTTGTCTGGGAATTGAGGTAAAGATTTTTGTCTCAGTCAGGATTATAATTCAAAGATTTTATTTAGTAGCCCTATGCTTAGACCATGCAATTCTCCCTAGCTCAATTTTATTGCAAGGGTCTTGGTGTCTTCATTAAAGGCCCAGTTTGAGGGATCATATGATTTTTGTTAAAATGTCAGTATTCATATATTAAAGAAAAATGCTTTGAGGCCATATATTGTGGGAAAAATCTGGAAATAAAAAGCATCACTCATATGTAGCCTGAAGGCTCCAAGGACCACTAGACAATGTAAAAAACAATCAAAACCAAAATATGCTTGTTCATCTAACAGTCATGATTTTAAAGAGAATTTTGTGATTTTAGGGGATCCAACTCATGATTTTTCAGTCTTTGGCCGTGGCAATATTGTTAGCCTGCAGCGGAGAATTTGCATCTGGTGACCAAGTTCCCCTGTCACTCCACGTACAGTTATTTTGTTTTGGAGGATCATCAGATACAAATTCTGTTACATGTTAACAGCATTGCCAAGCTCGAGGATTCAAAAATCATGAGCTAGTTTATTCTACATGGCAAAGCGATTAGTGAGAGAAAAATACAACAACAACAACAACAACACAACAAATGCTCTTAATATTTATTCCGTTGTCTCCTCTCTATGAGGCCTTCAACAATGCCATGGTTCAGTACCACCACCAGAACTCGCCTATTTATCTTCAGGGATGAGAGAGATTTCTGAAGTCTAATGACAAAAATATGGGCCTTGCTCTGTAGTATCCGTAATCTGTTTTAGGCAAGGATGCCGTGCGAGGCATTTACAGACAAAGCCAGTCTGAATAGTCTTCATTACTGCAGAAAAAGGAAGAGCAGTACCTGGGAACCTCCATCAATATGTGACTATATTTATAGAAACACCATTAGGGGGAGCTCTGTAATAGACTTAATGCCAGTGTTTTACAGCTTCCTCACCTTAAAAACCACTGCCTTCACTTTTTCTTATTAGCAGTAAACAAATGATGTTTAATACATTAGACTTTATGGTACTTCAACCATCTTCTTCATCACCACCACTGAGACTGCCAGACACTATGGTGAAGTCACCATAATGACCAATTCAATATAGAATGATCAGTGTTAGAATAAATGGGGTAAATTAAGTGGATTCCCAGATATAAGTTGTTGTGGTTATCTGTATGATCCTGTGGTTTTCTTTGATAGCCTCATTCAATTGCAGAGTCTTGCTGTAAGTATTCGTGGCCCTTAAATGAGGTATCACCTTGAATAAACCTTTCCTTTACCACCAAAATCTGTTGCTATAGAGGTCCTGCTGTGAATTTCTCAGGGAGCCATCCATTCAGCTGAAGTCCCCTCTGCCCTGAAATGTCCTCTATTGAATCCTATTATGTGAAAGAGAACGGGTTAAGAAATTACACCTAATATGTATGTGGCATATCATGTGATACAGGATGCGATATGGTATATCAGTCACAGAGCCAGCACTCAGAAGCATTATTTTTTCATATAAGGAAGGCTTGTTCTTATTTTTAGAAAGATACAGCTTTTTTTTGGCTTTCTGTGTAGTGCAGAACTTAGAGACTGTGATTTGGAGAGCTCTGTATGACCTGCAAATCTGCAATAAAAGGTGAGGACCCTTAGCACCTTGGATTTACATTCTTAAATAAGATGCAATGATGGATAACAACAAAATAGAGGGATAGGGTGATCTCCATTTCATCTATCTGGAGGAATATATCCCACATAGCTAGACAATATGCTGAGATGAACCAATATTTTAGCATATCGTGAGTAGTTCAGAGTAATGGAAAATGTCCAGTTTTTCTAAAGGATAACCAGGGAGTAATTAGTTAAGCAAAAGAAAACTTTACCCCCAAATCCAGAGAGTTTGGCACAGTAAAACCAAATTCATTGCTAAGATTAACTCTTTTTAAGCTAAAAAGTCCTTTCAGTTTTTAATTTGACCTAATGTTCTTATAGATCAGAATATGGGAGAGCCTAGGAATTAACTCTTCATACTTTTTAAATGCTGACTTGAGGCACTTCTGAAGTACTTTTAAAAATTTGCGAAACACTCCCTCCATTGCTCAAAATATGATGTGAGTGAACTCTAATGAATTAATTTCCAAAGAAATAGATTCAAGTCATTGCTGTACTATTGCCAGCTTCTGTAAAACTGCCTGGCAAAAAGCGTGTAAAGAGTTCATGCAACATTTCTTTGGCCCTTTGTACAGCAATGCCCACATTTAAGATAGTAAAATTTATTCTCCTTTGTACAAGGACACAGTAGGAGAATAGAGATACTATAGTGTGAATATTACCAGAAAACCTTCTGAGAAGCACATTCTTACCACGGTGGGGCTTCTAAGGGTTTGGATGGCCTTCACTCTACTGAATCTGGGGCATCAAGGTCCTAACTAAGAAATGTGCTTCCATGAAACCCTACAAGAAGCTAGTTACCAGAACCTTTAGTTCATTTCCAAAATTTAAAAAGCAGCATAAACTGTTCTACCTGGTCTTTTTGCTGGGATATACGAACTTGTTCCCAGAGTAAAACTACTTCATTTTGTTGATGTCTCTTCTGCTTTCTCTCTGGAACATTACTACCTTCAGCACACTGTTTGCAAGGATAGATCGTGAGCTTCTTGGGGCAGGGAACCTGTCTATCTCTATTTGTATTTTAGTTGCTAAGAGAGCCCATGAATGCCACACAAAAGTGGTGATGAATATTACAATTGTACTAAAGTACTTTTTTCATTACAAAGGGAATTTATTCCTTTTGTTTGATACTTGCCTGCTTCTAATAAATCTTGAACCATATATGGAAGAGTCAAGTATGTTTTATCCCACCTAAACGAGAACTGTTGCAGTAAGAATCTCCAGCCCAGAAGAAGTCCTGGTTATCTCTCTCTTGAACTTTCTCTTTGACCCATGCAGACAATAGTCTACAAAGAAACTGTTGCAAAGCTGTGAAATTGCAATAAACCCACCCAAACTGCCAGAGCAAACAGACCTTTATTCCACTGAGGCCAGGACTGTCTTCAGCCTCAAGGCTGGGGCCAGCTGCATTGAATGATGGAGGAATTGGATACTGACTGCAGCTCTGAAGAATACAGTTATGTTCTGACAATAAATGTTCCAAAAGCAGTCACTTGTTGGCACTTGGAACTGTTGTACTTCAAGGCTGCACCAAAACCCAATTACTATATTTCTTCTAGACTACAGGAAATTATCAGATGTTCAAAATGAATGGGTTCCACGCTGCTCCCCCCCCCCCCCCACCCCCCCCCAGCCCTGGAATGCTAGATATGTTTCTTAACACAAATCCTCAAGACTAGGATACCTGAAACATTTGTCAAGTTATTTCTAAGATTTCAGGGTATGGGGGCTGGCAGTCCAAGAAGACCTTGCATAGCAGAAAGCAGTGCTTTGATGCATCTTGCCAATGTGGAGGAGTGGGTCTATTTGGCCAGAAAAGTTTCAGTATGCAACTATTTTGTTTTGTGCAATGCAGATAAACCTGGAGACTCAACATACAGCCTGTTATGCATACTCTAGCATGCTCAAGACCTTACTTGCCTACTTTACTTTGAGGTTAGAGTAGGCATCAGGATAGACCAGAAGGTGTTCTTGAGATCAAAAGTATACGGGACCTGAAACAGCCAGTCATGATTCTTCTTGAACGGCATGAAAAAGGGCTGAAGACCTCTAGGAAAACCATAGGAGCTTAACTCGAAGACTCTTCTGAATTGGTCTTGGAGTTCATTCCTCACCACAACTAAAATAATGAGAAAGGGGAGCAAAATAGGTGAAGGCAGTGAAACAGAGTTTCCTTCCCTACTGTTGGAAACATGAACCATCAGAGAAGAAAGACAGAGGGAGTGATGGAGAGAGAGAACGGATGCAGTGAGAAAGAGCGTGCCTCAGGACACACTGCCTGCATATGTCACCGACACTGACCACTGAGGAGAAGCACGCCAAAGAGTATTAAACACGCATTAGTTTAAATGTTGACCCAGAAGCTAGAAGACATGAGAGAAGGATGTGATGATGGAAACTTCAGGGGCTGTGGTGAATAGGTGAAGGCGACTCAAACTGAATTAGGATGTGCAGTAAGAGAGAGCTGGATACAGTAACCTCTTGAGATCTCCGCCATAAATTGCTGTCAGTAAGGAATTTGTGGCCAGCAGAAATGGGAGGGCATCTAGTCCCTCACAATCCTGACTTTAGGGAGTATCTGCCTTAAGTCTTGCAAGGCAGGCATGATGATCTGTGAAAAAGGTCTGTCACAAATATATTTGCAAAATTCAGTAGCTATTAATTACAACAAAAAAGCAAAATAACTTTCATGCCTTCTGCCTTTATCCAAAATACACTTGAGGGTTTTGAATATCTTTTTCTATTCCAATTCCAGATTCTTTTAGGAAGACCTCTGAACTGCTTGATTATAATTGATTGGTTCCTTATACACTTTGTGGTAAAGGGTTTCATGACTAAATGATCTCTGAAGTTAATAGAAATCCCTGTTACTCCAACTTTTTCCTGTTGCTGTCTGTTGCCAATCGAAAGCCTTGAATCCATGTTGATTTAGCTCCAACTATGAGAGAGAAATAGAACATTTTGAAGTTAATATTTAAAAAATATTAGCTTATGCCACAAGACGTGACAAGTTGAATCTCAGAATATTCATATCTTGGTCACCAAAATAACCTCTGCAAACAGGACTCCAGAAGAAGACAGAAGATGGATCCAGGCTAGAGTTTAGCCTAGCTGCTGATACAGTGTAAATTGCAACAGATGAAAGAGACAAAAAAAGAAGGCTGCAATATTAGAAAATTATTATGGCAAACTGTGTTTTCTTTGAGGAATGACAGAGGAGCAAATACTGCACAAGTGTGATCAAGGTTGTCTAATAAGTGAAGGATTCACTTTGAGCGGAAAAAAAAAATTACTTCAGCAAAATTCCTATAGAACCCTTGAGTGGAAACTAAAATTGCTGTGATGCCAACACCACCTGCTTTTCCCTTGGAGATTTCCACTCCAAAGAATGGGCTGGAAGGTCCTTTTTTACATGTCCTTGTACTATATACAATGGATCTGGATACTGTTCTATAAAGGCCACAACACTTGTTCCAAAAATATAACAGCCTTTGAGGTAGTTATGGGATAAATTCTGCAAAGCTATTTTAGAGGAGATATACTGACCTAGTTAGAAGGATCCTTTCACTAGGTTTTGAGAGTATGGTCAGTATTTCTGTGAACATAAGTAACTAATTCAATGAAAGCAGTGGCTAAACATCTTTATTTTTGTGGAATGTGACATGGGATTTTTTGTGGGATTCATAGTTGGTCTAAATCTCACGTTCCATACTGCATGCAAGTGGGTTTCTTTTGCATATGATTTGCAAATGGCATAACTGTTATGTGTAGACATGCTTAAAAATTAACCAGTACTAACATTCCTTCTAGACAGTAAAAATCCCAAACAATTCCAACCACAGTTGTCTCATCAGTGTTAGTTTAAAATTCAGTACTTTGTACAAGCCGTAGAAAACCTGTTACTAGGAACATTTTTGCAGAGATAAATTTATAAACCTCTCTAACTAATCACTGAAAGACTTTCTTGAATTTCAAATATTTTTGAAAAAAAGTCCATCAAAAAGTGTGAAAAAATATTGGTGAGAATTTGAAAACTTTCAGTCTTGTCCCTGAGTTACATTTATTTTAATCTTTTCTATCAAATTTTAAAGAATTAGAATTTTCAGGAAATACTAGTCAAGTTCTAAATAGTGTCTTGTAGTAATTAATCCAATGAGTAATGTCACTTGGTTTATTTAACAAATAGAAAAGGCAGGAATTTCTCATACTTCCATTCTTCTAATTTCTAAAATCACACTGTTTACTGATACACTTTTTCAAGACAATCATAGTTGTAATAAATGTAACGAAACTTGCCAGTAACCTTCTGTTATGTCAGTAAAAATATACGTTCTTTGACCAAGCCGCCAGTCCCATTCATTTTTAACTTATAATGTAAAATCAAGAGGGTATTGTGGGCTGGGAAGAATATGTTTTCCGTGAAAAGATTATTTTTATACCACAATGTTTACTGTTTGAATAAAATAATGCAAAACCATTTCACAAAATGGAATTTCAAATTTTCAACTTCTCTATTTCTTGCATGTGAAGCAAAAAGTCTGTATGCCTGCTTTTCCATTCTGCTGCACCCTCAGTAAGGGTAAATAAATCAAGAAAACTTTGAATGTCAGCAAATCCTTAGCGGACATAACTGTTATATTCCATTTTTTGGTAGACACAGGCAGTGGGATCCTGACTTTAAGAATGGTTTGATGCGTAATCTCTTTTCAGAAAGGAGAATAATTTTACGGGGTAGACAGATGTCAGATGTGGCTTTCAGCTTCATCATGATCAGAAAGGTTTGATGTGTTATTGATTGTATTTATACAGGATTTGCTGGGAAGTGAGGCATCTACTGGGCTATTCATCCTGCCAAAGGCACAGGACTAGAGGGCTCTCAGGTCAAGTTAGGCATGGTTGGCCAAAAATAACTTTCCTTCATTCTTGGACTTTTTTAGCCAGGTTTCCAACTTCTAGTGAAAAAAAGTCCAGGGCCATGGAGTGTCAAGGACCTCACTCACTCATATTAACTGTCACTGAAAAATATTCTGTTAAGCAACCAGTCTCATAAAAATGCAATAGGATGAAATCTCTTTTTAAGAAAAATGTCTGGACATAAATGGATAGAGGTACTGATAAAGGCAGACTGCTAGAAGCCAGGTCTGGAGTGATTTTGACATTGCCTTAATTTGCTGTCCTGGGCTGAACAGTCTCTCTCTTCTCTTTCCCTTCTTCTTTTGTCCCAAATATCTCACATACATGGATTTTACATCAATGTAATTGGCTTTGGTGGCCTAAGCCCCCTGGTGTCTGTAAATTTTGTTCAAGATTTATGAGGTTGCAACTAAGATTAGAAACTGGATTCATGAATGGCATATATCATGCAGAGATATGACTGGATTCATTTCTCAAGAAAATTAGATGGGTGAATTGAAAATGTTTTCTTCTTCTGCTACAGTAATAGAGAAAAGGGGTTGGTATGCTCATTCAAAATTATGGCCTCTGAATCAAATCTTTAATATATTTTTCAATACATGATAATTTTATCTGTCATCACTATCAAATAGCTTTAATGTTATTCACTTAACATCATTCAAGAAACAACTTAACTAATGTCTCTGACAGAGAATTCATCTTCTGTTATTTCTCCAGCTGTATTTTCCTTCTTACAATCCCCAAAATGACTCTAATGCTGACTCCTCCTACTAAATTACAATATCCAGGCGATTTAAATTAGTATGTCATGAGATTGGAGTCATTTTGTGTTTGACCTAATTATTAAAATTACTTTCTGAGAACTAATGGTGTAATTACTCTTATAATTAGTAAAATAAAGAACCTGTAACTGCTCAGACTGGGAGCAGCTGATACGATCAAGCTTGAAATTGAAAAAATCCAAAATTTTCTTGCCCATCGTCTGTAGCTCAGTACGTTTCAAAGGGAAGGCTGATACATGCCTGCAATGACTATGTTTAAACAATTAAATCTTGTCTCCACCTTAGCATTTGATTCATTACTCACTGATGATCCTTTGTCCTTACTTGCCTGTTACTGGGAAAACATACAGCAGCGTCTACTACAGATACCAAAACATACTTGCCGCGGCACTAGTGATACTGCCCTGTGATAAAACAGGTATGGTAGGTTAAGTGAAACCAAAGAAGAGGGCTCGAGTTAGAGGCTGACCTTTGCTGGGCAGAGCTCTGAGTAGGCAGCCTGGAGCTGCTGCCTGCAGAGCTTGCTGCTCAGCAGAGCTCTTGGGCACCAGCACCAGGCATCACTTCCCAGCAGCCCATATCACCGGCACTTATGCGTGGCTATGTTGGGAGCAAAGCGGGTAAAGGTGGGACTGAGGGGGTGGGAATCTTTGTTGTCTACCCTTTTTCTCTTGTCCTTTCTCCTCTCACTTCCTATACCATCAGAGAGAGAGGGCTGCCCACCTTGCTGATGCCCACTGGGACCTTCTTGCATGAGCAGACCTCATGTTACATGGTTTGGAATATGACCTATATATATAAAGTGCACATTATACCCTTTTATACAATTTCCCTTTTGAGAAAATACATCCCTGGTGTAATTGTTTGGCTGGTTTGACTGTGGATGACATAGGCATGTTTGTCTCTCAGATTAGGTAGACCTCCTGGGGAAAAGTACATTTCCATTTTACTTACTGTGTATTACAACCATTCTAGAAGACCTTTCATGTTTATTTCTAGCATAATGCAATATGCAGACATTTTTTACTATTGAATGAATGGTGGAACCCCCTTCTAGCTGGACTGCATTTCTAATCTATTTATTTTGTTAAGCAATCCATTAGTGTATACATCTAGTTTTATAGAGGTATCTCTCATTTTGATGTTAAAGTTTCTGAGAGCTTCAAGTGGATGGCATTGTGTTTTGCAGTAATTTTCTCTTGATTTGCAGCCCTGAAATGCCAGAAAATGCATTTTGAATATAGAGTTATATTTCAGCAGGGAAAAAGAACACCAAGCCATTGCATCAGTGTTCAATTAGAGAAAACAGAATATCTGCTCAAAAACATTTTACTGTATTAATATTTTGGGCTCAGTATTCACTTATCATGAAAGCTATACGCATCGTGGCTTTGAGCACGTGACCCAGACAAATCCTTAAAGAATGACACAGAATTATGCTGTGCCCTACAGAAGTATCCTGCACACCTTGATTTGTACGTAAATTATTCAAGTATCAGCAACAGAGGTTGTGACACCATACAAAAAGAGTATAAAATCACAAAACAAGAGGTGAAAATTCTGTAAGTACCCTGTCTTTTCTGTTAGTAATACAGAAATTATTTCCCAAAAGGATGTATATAGCTCAAAATGAGCCTGGATTCTCTAAATGCACGATATTCTCCTGTAGCTGACTTCAGTCAAACATAAAATGACTAACAAATACAGAAGGCAAAATGAAAGCCCTGTGCAGAATTTGATGTTTTACCCACACTATCACCTAAAGGAAGAATAAATAACAAATTTACATTTTCTTTTCATTCTGACATCTTGAATAAGATATAAAAAGTAAATGCTTCTCAAAATTCTAATTGCAAAGGAGTTGTTACTCAAATTAATAATTAAAATATTTTCTACATCCAAAATATGCAACAGAAGATGTTGAGACCTGCACCATCATAAACATAGGTGAAATTCTCCTAGACACAGAAACTAAGAAAGGCTGTCATGAGACTGAACAATGGTGAGAGCCTCCAGATAATTTAAAGATATCAGTGTTTAACAGACCGGACAGGGTAGGTGGTTCTCCACCACAGAGAGACACAGTGACTGGAAGAGCAGCAAGGACCCAGGTTTTGTGCCTGCCCAGGGTCTGTGTTGCCATCGTGAGAGCAATCTGCCCAAAAGAACTATTTACAGTCAGTGCTAATGGGTCATCCTTTGCTGCAGGAACTCAGATCTTGACCACATGTGGCTACTAAAATTTGCTGTTGATGTTTTTTATAAAGATGGAAAGCTATGGAAAAATGTGCACAAATATAGCTCCCTGATCTGTACCATGGAATTCTGTTAATTTTAGACTTTATTCTAAAATGGTTCATTTCTGAGATGAGGACAGGCCATTCATACAATGGTCTGAATCCACACATTGTAACGTTGATATCTCTGCTGCGTTTTCCTTAATTCACTGGGTATATGACATATAAAAATAGGAAACGGAAAATATGAGTGAAATAAATACTAAATTTCTACGCACTGTGAATTTTGTATTTTTAGGAGAAAATTAAAATGGAGACATACCTGGAAAGAAGACCTTTGTCATATTTGCTGATGTGCTTAATACCTTGGCCGCATTTCTTCTGCTGCATTAAGCTACATTAAGATCCCACATAAATCCATAATCATACAACACAGTTGTAAACTTAAAAAGTATCAGTTTTATTTCAAGTTGTCACATATTGTTAAAAATGACCATTGTTATTAGGCGTTGAATTGTAACACATTACAGGGCCCAAGGAGAATACACTTGAGACTTCAGTACAGCATTAGCTTATCAGAGACATGCACAGCTGTTTTCACTAAGAAGGTAACCCTTAAAGTTAGGCATAGAAATACAATGTAATAAGCAAAATAAAACAAAAACTACAGCATTCTCATTTTTTAAACAAAATCCAGGTATCCTTTTCAAGAGGCCATCAAAGCTATAGGTACACCTTTTTAAACTATCCTTGAACTTTAGACTTTCAATTGAGATCAATCCTACTGATTACAGTAATAAAGAAAAAGGAAGACAAACAGCACTTAAATAACAGTGCTTCCGACTTCCAACTGGAGTAATAAATACATATAAACACCATATTAAAACTGTGGATACTAGAGATGTGCTGATGTCAGATAATGCTTCAGACCTACCTCTTCAATAACTTGCTGGGGAGGTTAGGAAACCTGCCGCTGCCCACCCTGCTCTATGTCAGCTCCACTCTCTGCTCCAGGCTATACATGTCCAGAATTATGTACCTGGACTGAATAAAGTGCATCAGTACTTTTTCCCCAAAGACCTGTGGTTTTAAACTTTAAACAAGATTTATGCTATTGTTATACCAGGAGCGTGTAGAAGCCATACTTTTGAGGTTCACCAGTAATAAGAAGGATTAAGTGAGCTTCTGTAACTAAGATAATAATGTTTGTTTTACGTGGTCCTTTTACAGCATCTTCCCCCTGACAACTGAACACTTCCAATGATTTAAAATAGATCTAATATTTCCTTTCCTTCCTACCCTCTTTCATTTTCAACAACGAACTTCCTTGTTGTTTCTGTTTATGTTTCTCTCTGCATGTGAGGGAGTGGAAATGCTATGTGCCTCAAACCTGTCAGAAAAGTTCATGTCATCAAAAGGAGTTTGACATTTTGATCCCAAAGTGACTGCATCTCCAGTCATGTCTTGTAGGAAGGAGGCCCATTGTCTGTGACCAGCTCCTGTACATCTCCAGCGTTCAGGGTATTTCTTCTGTTCCTCTAAAACTGAATTTAGAACAGCTTTTCTGGGGGAATGTACTCAAAAAAAGGAGACCTACCCTAGCTGCCCTGGGCCACTCACAAGGAAGGTTTTAGTATCTGAGTCAATGATGCTTCCAGCTTCCCATGCATGACCCTGTTAGGTAAAAGAGAGGTATTATGACCTACTTGATGGCCAGATAGAGCAACACCATTTGCCTCCAAGGGAGTTGAAGAGCTGCACAGAGCTGCTGATACCAGCAAAGGGTGGTAGGAATAGGTGGGCTGCAGAGAAGAGCTGGAGAGAACTACAGGCAGTTCTTCTTCCACGTGTTATTCATAAGAAATTCAGTGGAGGCTTCAGATATGGTGTGCCCTATTTACACTCAGCGAAATCCATTGAGGAGTAGTTTACATTTTAAACTCAGTAGTTTGGATACTCTTCAGGCTGCAGGTTAGAATTTCAGAGGTTATCAAAACAAAGTTTGCTGGTTGTAAAAATACTCTGTTTCATAATTCATGTAATGGTAGAAGAGATTGTTCAGAGCATCAGATAAACAGCAGACAAGGGGTTAAAAAATGAAGAGTTGTCCACAAGTGAAAGGAAATGAAGAGGATTTGGGCAGGGAGTGGGCAACAGTTCTGCTCTCACCATCCTGTGGGTGTGAAGGACTGTAGGTAGCAAAGGTTAATGCTGTTGTTCTCTCACTGCTCCTTTTTCTCACTCAGATCAGAATAATTTCTTGGGTACTAAGTCTCCTTTCCTTCTCCAAGAGGGTTGTCTAAAAGCAACAAGGCAGAGATTTCATGGGAGCTTGTTGGTTACTTGGAGCATTCACAGGGCTTGGAGAAGTGAAAGCTTCCAGATACAGCAGAGCATGTAGGATGAGTTTAGTTATCACTGTGAATGGTTTCTGAGCATTCTTATCATACACAACCTGGCAGGTCTCATAAGCTACAGCAGCCAGTGCAGCAGAATAGCTATCATATGGTTCTGAATGGATGGGACTACAAAGAGAATTTTTTGACTCTAACTTTTCCCTTATGAATTTTACTTTCGTTTTGCATGCAGAAAATTGTGTTAAAAAAGAGAGTATATTTAATAGATGTATAATCAACACCTAATAGAGATTTTTGCATAGACAAGACATTTCTACCTCAATCTTTAAAATACACTAAAAGTAAAATATGCTTCCTGTACTTCAAAACCCGCTGACTATTGAAAGTTTAAAATGTACCTTTCTCACTCATACAGATGGAGATTCGCATCAGCTATTGTGTATTTAAAAATGTGCTTTTCCCCCAGTATCAGTCAGGCTGCATAGATGGCTCTGACTGTACACAAGTTTGCCAGGAACTGAAGGTTTGGGCGGTTGAACTTCCCTCCCAATCCACGTGGAGAGCAAATCCCATCTTCCCAATGGAAGGATCAGGCAGAAATTCCATAAGCACAAACTCACGAATACCCTGTGCAGAAATAATCCACAGAGACGGCTGTTTGGCTCTTACTGCATTCTTAGCTGGTCAATCACAATAGCGCCAAAGATTGCTTGCCAACTCTCACACGCTTCTCTGACACAGCTTCTTTCACATTCTTGCTCATTTTCCTCTTATCTGCTATCTAAAAAACCTTAAGGAAACTCACATAGGGGAAAAAACCCTCTATGTTTATTTAAATAACATTAAAGCAAGGGTGGAAAATGCCAAGTCTGGACTACAGCATAAGCAAGGCAAGTGACTATTTAAGGCCTCTGGGGAAGCCTCAGCCATTCTTCAATTTAGTTCCCAGCTATCTTGTGGTGTCCCTCCCAAATTCACTGTGATTTACCCCTCTTTTTCTAGCTCCTCAGAAGTCCTCTGCCACAGTAGGACAGGATCAGAGAGAGATCTAATTAAATGTATATTTTAAACATTTAGACTTCTTTGTTCATTTTTAATTATTATTCCAAGTAGCAGCTGAATCATCCTTGACTGCTTTCCATCTTATGATCACCCCGTATTTTACAAACTCTGTTGCTGCGAGCCTGGCAGTAAAAGGCATCAGTTCAGAAGGTTTCTTCTATTGATTTGAGACTGGATTCCCTTTATTTGGTTTCCTATTATGTCAGAAAAAGTCCTTTGAAACCTCTGGTGTAAACCTGATTTAAGCTGACATGAGAGCTCTTGGGAGCTACTGTTGCCAGTCAGAGCTTCCTCCTGCCCCTTGCAAGTACCAGTGGTCTGATCTCAGGTATTCGTCCACCTTGGCCATCCTGCTCCTCAGACTGAGCTGGCAGAGAAAGCTCAGCCCAAGCGTGGTGTCTCACGTGGCTGCAGTGGGTCCACTGAGCTGCATTCCAGGGCAGCGGAGCGCTCCCATACAATGATGATGAAGATAGAAAGGGTGGGCCCAGAAGATCAGAAGATGTGATCATCACAGTCTATTAGCCATGCATACAAGGCTCTGAACGCCGCAACACATGCACCAACTCCTGCTCCGGGAATGAATGACCCCTTCAGGGAATGACGTTGTAGAGGAGGGATAGGAAGTGTGCAGGGTCTGGGCTGGCCAGAACATGGGCTCATAATATAGATGCTTTTGCAACATTAATATATGCCTGGTTTTTTGCCAGATCTGCGGAGTGCCAGAATTTGGCCCTAAACATTTAATGAAACCATTGAGATTTATAATCAGAAAAAGCAGAAAAGAAAATAGGAAAGGGAGGAGGGAAGAGGAAGAGAGAAAACTGTACAAAAGGCATCTGATTAAACCAGTGATAATTACTGATATTGTTCCTCTCCAAGCCAGGATCACACTTAAAAATAAAAAGTGGAAGACCATTTTGTTAATAATTTTAATCAGCTTCCTTTTCATGAAGGATCAGAGAACACTAATAGATGGTTTTCTGAAAGACTGATGATTTGTAACACCATCAACTCAATAACTGAAACAAGAGACCTATTCTCTTTCCCATTTTTCTGAAGTAACGGGTTCCTCCAGAGGAGGAACAATAGACAGAGATTGAAAAGCCTTGATTTGACCTAAATGAAAGATATTCTTCACCAGCAGATGCTTTATCCTGTACTTTATTTTTCTCTCTCTCCCCAATGGGCTTTACAGCCATGTTGTCCTGTTTGTTTTCAGTCTTTGTTTCCTTTCCTGATACCAGGTTGAAGCCTGGCCGGCTTAAACGGTTCAGGGTATTCTCTGAGAGGAATTTGCTTGCGTTTCCTTGGCAACAGGAGCCACGAGAAGCTCAGCAAGGCACATTTTTGAGCGAGGTTTTTTGTTTTCCTTTTAGCTGTTCTCGCATAGGCATCAAGGACAGAGGTGCTGGTTATGTTCAGATTAATCAGGTAAACCGCAGTGAAAGGACAGGGTAGTATTTGGCTCATTTCTGAATCGGACAAACAATGCAGAGCTGTCACTGCCATTAATGTCCCTGCTGTTTGCCTCCCAAGTATCAGTAATCTTTACACCTAATAAGATTTGAAATAAGAATAGTTACAGTGTGATCCAATTGATTTGATTTAACTTTTATATAGGAACTAATGCCTCCTATTTTTAAAGGCTACATGCCTTATATTAGTGGGCCTTTCTATATAATTGCTTCCTGCCACTGTTTTCTTTTATTGAGAAAAGTCATGTAATGCCATTGCAGATGTGCTACCAGCTTGGAGTAAACATGGTGCTCTAAATCATGCATAGTACAATAAATCATATGCCTGCCATTATTTTAATGCTTTGCAAATCTTTGCATTTGTTTTTCTCTGGAGTTGGAGGAAACACAGTAGGAAGCAATGTTGTGAAATCCTGAAGAATTTCATTGTCAGTAGAGCTGCTTGAGAAATTACCCTCCTCCTCTTTCAGAATAATTCAGTAGGAAAGCAAATATTTTCTTTAAATTTTGTTAAAAAAGATCTTCCAGTGAAAACCTAAATGTTCAGTTTTCTCATTGAAAGTCCCAAAATGAAAAACATTTTTCTTTTCTTTCACCTCATTTTTCAATGCAGACACCTTGGAGGAAAAAAAAAAAAAAAGAAAAAATATCAACCAATAGTAGCTTTTATTTGTAAAAAGGATTCCCCCTCTCTGTTCCTGCTGCTGCCACCCCAGTATTTTCTCCATTTTCTGCTACAGCAAATTTTAGAAAATAATGTTATTCTAGTTACTCCACAGCAGTGTGGAGTATTAGCTGTTATTTTCCTCTTTCAGCCATATGCAAGTTTGTTTTTCAGGTTCCAATAGATAATCTTTTTTTTTATTTTTTTTTTTTTTGTGAAATTGAACACTTTCTGAAACAAAATCCTTTTGTGTAAACTTTCCATCACTGGTGTCAGCCAGAGGCAGTTTTTTTGGTTTGTATTAAAATCATGAGCAAAATTTTGTCCCTCTTTCTAGAGGCTTTCAGAGTTTACAAGCAGAACAAAAATAAAATAATAAACCACCCCAGCTTTTCCTTTAAATTCTCATCAGACCTCTTTTATGTGACACTGAGGCAAAACTTTGGCTTTACAGAATACAGTCTGTGCTTTTCCATCTCAGAGTGCAAGGACTGGGAGACAAAATGCTTATTCCTTCTTGGCTCCTCAGTGAAACCTGATTGTTTTCAGCTCTTTTGAATTCTTTAGCATTTGAAGAGGGTCACTAATATTATCTTACCGTAAAACTGGGAACACCAATGAATGGGTCAACTGACACTCAGTGCCTTGTGGAGTGTCCCACCACCGAGTGTGCTTCCGAGAACATGCTGCTTCCTGGCATCGTCACACCTGCTATGGATGTGGAGAGGCGGGCGTCATGATTGTTAGGAGAGACTGCACCAAGAATTTAGAGAGTGGCTAATAATAGTAGGCAATTGCTGCTACATAATTGTTATTTTTCTATCTATTTGTCTAGTGATCACTTATCCAAATGCAAAAAATTGGTATATTTTGTAGTTGCTCAGACATAACTTGATTATAGCTCATTCAGCAGTAGATCTCACTTAGATGATGCCCAGATGCATATATATAACAACACAAATGTTTTTATTATGTTTTGGATCCCTGTCCTGGTAGTTTTTGCTGGACTTACAAACTGAACTGCCTCAGGTTCAGAGCCTGATATATCCTATTAAGGACACTCAACTAAAGAGAATACTTCTCGCTGACACAGGGGCTTAACAGATTAATGAATTAGTCTGTAATACCTTCTTCTGAGGGCCAGCTCAAGTTTTGCTGCTGTTACTTTGATTAGCACTATCTCCTCTGGTGCTGAGCCAGGCAATTCTGTATATTGACTGTGCTGGCATTTCTTACTGCTGTGAGAGAAGCAGAGGAAAAATCCTGCCCTATAAAGTTTGTATCGATCCAAAAGTAAAATTGTAAACATAGCCAAAAGAGCTGTATTCTGAAAGGAAAAATAGGGTTATTAATGGTGTGGAACAACTGATGTATCCAGCCCATCTTTCTTCTTTTAAATATATAACACTGCTAGTGTAAGTTGTTGAATATACTTTATATCAGCAATAGTCCTCTGAAACTCGGTAGTTTCATGGCATTATTGATATTATAAACCACAGTGGTTTATGTTATTAACTGCCCTCTGTTTACCTCAGGTTGTTAATCAGAGAGCTAGCCATTAAGTGCTGGCAACACATGATTTCTCTAGGATTATTGCTAACATTTCTGCTGCAGTCAGGAGGGTTTTTCTGGCTTAGCTCAGCAATGAGGAAGTCTGTAGCTGATCAAATGTGCTTTCGCATGCAAGTGTCACTGCAACTGACGGAAATTAATATGAAAGGCAAAATCTAATACAGAAAACACTACTTTAAACCCACTCTCCAATTCAATACTAAATATTGGAAAAGAAAACAGGATTCTAGAGCGCACAGCTCTGATTGTGACTGACCTACTCAAAATTATAAATGGCAAGCTGGGAGATATAGCGTCCCATTCTGCCTCACTTGAATTGTCATCTTTAATTAAAGAAGTTCTATGTCACGGATGACATTTCTCAGAGAAATGTCTCTCAGAGTCTTGGGGAGGGGAGGGAGAGGAAGACTGGGAGCAGTGTTTTGGCTGTCTATTTGCTGTTTTCCCCATACAGACTTAAGTGGTCAGTGTTGCAGCATTTAGAGATTGGCCCAAGAAAATCTCTTGGGCATTAGCTGATCTTAGCTCCAAGGCCAGGGTTTTGTAAATGCTTTAAGTAGACTTCCACTTAGGAGACAGCCTGTGCCTTGTACTGTCATACTGAAAGACATTCATTCTGGTCCTGAGAGCAGGATGTTATTGAGAGATTTTGTGTTTAGCTGCTGGGAGGTAATGTACTGTTGTGCCCATTTTACAGATGGATTTTGGGCCCTAAGAACCAGCATTCAATAAAATATTTGCAGGTTTGGAGTTCTGTTAAGTAACATTTCAGGAGCCTAGATTCAGTAGTGGTTTTTAGGAAACCCTATTTAATGTGTGGAGACATGTCAAACATCTCTGGAATATAAAGTTTCAGGTAGAAATTCTATAATGAGTCTAAAACTGTCCTCCCGGTCACGTTGGACCCAGTCCTTACCTTTACTGTGGAGATTGCTGCAGAGAGGCTTTTTGAAGTTCAGAAAAGAAAAATCTTTGTATTTTAGTCCTCTGTGGAGCTCACAGTGCCGAGTATGCTCCGAACAAGCCTGACGTACTCCAGATAGGTAAGGCAGTGGTGGTACCTGCTGTCACATCCATAAATTAGTGATCAAATGAGTCACCTGCAACCTCGGTTCCCTGGAGCCTGGTTGGCCTGAAGGAGCCTCCAGACACATCACCCATGCATTATCCTACCTCCCCCTAGCAAGGCTGCCCTCAGTGCAGGTGAGGTAGAGTCCCCCCCTCCTGTTGAACGTGGGCCACTACACAGGAATGCATTAGACATGAGAAGTCACAAAACAAATGACAGAGATAGAAGGAACCCTCCCCAGGTGCGCCTTTACCTCTGAATTCTTCTTTTTCTTTACTAGTAATTAAAACAGAAAAAAATCAAAACTAAAAAACCCAGTTGTATCCTCATTGAACATGGAGTAATCCCTTCCATTTCATCAGCGAATCCACGTCAGTAAAATTTTCTTTTAGAAATTAGTCAAGTCACCATGTGAAACAAGGTGATGGAAGACAGCAGAATATGATTGTGGTTTCTGAAGTAAAACACTCCACTGGGAAGAAACTTGGCTCATTCCCAGAAGAGGTGTGATCGATGCCAGTGTATGGCCATATTCTTTACGTGCTTTGAGGAAGAGATGGCTGGATTTAAAGAGCATGGAGCCTTGGTCTAACTTTGCTCCAGCTGATGTCAAACAACACTTTGTGGTGCTGTTAGGTGATATTGTGAGTGCAGCAAAGGAGCACAAGGGTGATCAAAGGATGGGAACATCTGCCATATGAGGAGAGGGTGAGGGAGCTGGGACTGTACAGCTTTGAGAAAAGAAGGCTCGGGGGATCTTACCAATGTATATAAATACCTGATGGGGGTGGGAGGTGGGGTAAAGACTCTTTTCAGTGGTGCTCAGTGACAGGACAAGACGTAATTTGGCACAGCTGGAAGAACAAGAAATTCCATTTAAATGTAAGAAAAAACTTTTTGCTGCGAGGGTGGTTGAATACAGGAACAGGTTGCCCAGAGAGATTGTGTAGGTAGTCAGAAGCAATCTGGACATGGTCAGTGAGGAACCTGCTCTAGCTGATGCTGCTCTGAGCAGGGATGTTGGACTAAGTGATCTCCAGAGGCTTGCCAGCCTGAAAGATTCTATAATTCTATCATATAAAAGTATGGTTCTATGATATAAACTTTTATTCCTTATTATTTTACAAGAAATTGTATGCTGTATTACAATAAAACACATATAGATAGACTTTTTGTTTCCTGAACATGACTCTCAATGTTTATGTATTCATAGATGCTTTATTTAAAGTTACATTTTATTTAATTATCATTTAAACATTAAGTTCCCTTGCTAAGGTACCATTCTTTTATGCTTTGTCTGTTTTTCTTCTTCATATTCTTTCTTCACCTTAACCATCTCTCACTTCTTCCCAGAGCTTTTACTTCCATGACCTCCATTTTCCTGATTCACCTTTAAGTTTTACCTTCTTGACTGGCTACTGTATTTACTCACTTGTGGACCTTATTGAAGAACTGGGATTACAGCAGACAGTATTTAATCACAACTGGATTAGAGGAAAAAGTAAATACATTTTTTTTGTCTCAGAACTAAATAGTGGCAGGGAACTAAACTAATGACTATTCTGTTCAAAGGGCAAATCTTCAATCCTGGTACACATTTTGGCAGGGCAAAAGCAATCACCCTCCCACTCCTTTATATGAAAAGAGCAACTGCATTGCAGAGCCAGTGTGAAGAAAGCCCCTGTCTGTGCTTGGCCTTGTGCTGCTGCTGGTCCCAGGGGCTGTGTGGAGCTCAAAGGTTTCGGCATTGCAGCTTCTCTTTAACTGGAAGCACAGTTAAAGCAGCCTTGGCAGAGAGAGGAAGGTTTGATGAGGTTGGGATTTTTTCCTTGTCCTTTTTTTTCCTTCCTTTTATAGGCAGAGGCAGTAAAGCCTTTAATAACCAGAAAGAGGCCCATAGGGTATCGATGATGAGGCTTTATTTTCTTGATATTATTATTCTTACCTGTTTTCATAGGGGTTTAGAACTCAAAAGATTTTCCTTCATAGCTGGATTGGTTTCCCATTGTATTACAGCAGTAATTCAACACTTTTACTCCTTTATTTCTAGTCAATGTGTTCTGATCAGCTCACTCACCTGTTGTGGAGATAGCTATATTTGTTATATGTCTTATCACAGTCTACTTCCCCTGCATTGCTTAATATAGTTCTCTAGCTTGTCATCATATTTCCTACCTCCTGCCACCAGTATTTGAATGGTCTTTACTTCTCATCAGTCTCAAATCTATCAGCTAGAAATGGAAGGTGTTGACAACCTTTTCACTTATACTCTCAAAGAATATTAAATCTTTTAGTAAACTGATCTGTTTCAAAAACACACTGTTGGGAAACAAGCTATTACACATCTAGAACTTGGCTTTAATTTTATTTTCACCATTTTTTCTGGTTAAGTCATTCTCTTGGTTAATGCAATCAAATAAAATTGGGAATAAAATAAATTACACTGGAGATAAAATCACCGCTATAGATCTCATCTGTTCTCCAGAAGGATCATTTAGTAAATGGAGATATTTTTTAGTGTCCTGTTTATTTTACAAAGTAACACCTAATAAAAGTTTCTAAAGCACTGTAGAAAAGGATGTTTATTTACAATCCAAAATATCAAATATCAGTAGACCTTATGTTTGATATTCATGTTGTGTGTCTTGAATATATATCTGAAAGGCACAGACTGTTAAAATATAGGCACTTTGGAAGTTAAGGATCTTGTCAGTACAATTCTCCTTTTTAAGGACCTGTTCTGCCAAGCTCAGTTCGTCTCCGATATTTATCTGCTTTTATTCCAGCACATTTCTGTTCTGTCCATTCCTGTAATTTCCAAGGTATGTATGTATCAAATCTTTCACTGACCTGATTTCGGAAAACGTTTAAGCCCAAGCTTAGTCTCCTAAGTCAGCGGTAGTTTAAACATGTTGAAAAGTTAAGTCTCTCCGTAAGTGCATTTTAAAGTGGAATTTTGCTGCCTGCTACAGTGTCATATGCTGCTCACTCTCCCACATCAGGTCCATGTATATTCTTATGCTCCCAGAACCAGTTCATCAATACATTATCTTCTAAAACTTCTGTTCCATCACAGTTCTTACATATTCCTCAACTCCAAAATATGGAGAAGTTTTCAGTAAATTGAAGTATGGGCGTGTTTGGGCAATTTATTTTAGGTTTTACTTTTTCTTTTTCCTCATTTTAATTATGTCTGGTTTTAGATAGGAGGTGTTCAGAGCAAGATGGTCTTTTTGTATGTTCCTTTACAGTTTCAGTTTCTTAGAAAAACTGTGATGATTCCTTTCCCCTTTTACCCAGTACTGTTGTTTTAGAACTAATCACATGTATAGTTTGCTATTTTTCCAGATGGGTTAAAGTTACATGAGAGTTTGAATTTATTTATGATTTGATTCATCCTTTATGGACCACAGACTCACTCCATAGCATCCAGTTGACTGACATATAGGGTGGAATTAATTTTGCAGGTTAATACACTTACGTTTACGTACTCCTACACATTGCTAAGTCTAGCTCTAGATTCCAGTAACTGTGTTAGATAAACTGTGTTTAATGGTAGCTCAGACAGTAAAATGTTGACAGGTGATTATCTGAACTGAGACCTGAATCCAACCTGTAGTGTGGTGTCATGCCATCATCATTATTTTCTCTGTGGTCTAACAAGCAGTAGCAAAACATCCATACTGACCCAAACAAGCCTTCAACCTAACCTTTAGCCCTCTGAGTACAAGTTCTTGACTTTGCAATATCATGGCAGAAGGTGGAACATGCTGTGTGAGAATATGTTCACCTTCACCTTTGGGTTAATTCACATGACTAGTATCAATAAGTTCAGGTCAGTTTCCTATTAGTGTTAGTAATTTTTCTGGCCTATATTTGGATTTTGTTGACACTTTTCCCAACTTACATCCTCTGCTGATTCTTTCCCCAAGCTTGTTTCATAATGATATTTCTTTCCCAGATAGTGGCAGAGCTTCCAACTCTTCTGTTCATCATGACCTCCTGCTATAATCTGCCTGCTGGCTGCTACTAACCGACCATCTAGGAGGTTGTCAATAAAGCACCACTCTCCCTAGGTGTCTGCTAAAGACTAGATGAAGCCCAAGGCTTAGGGCTTGCTTATGGAGCTTATCTCTGTCTGCTGACCACAAAGGCAGGCTACAGAGGCATACCAAATTAACTTAGCTTTTGTGAAGACCCCTTTAGCCATTCTAAGAAAAATAATCAATCTTTTTGTTTGGTACTTCTGTTTTCCTTCACAAACCTCTGCTGTTCTTAAGATAACATGAATATTTTGTGAAATCCACAATCTACATCCAGCACTATCTTTAAGAAAGATTTCGGCGTCCTTCTGCCTGTGGACCTTACATGGTACCACTGGAAAGGAAAACGGCCATAGTCTGAGGTGCTCCTGTTTAGGTTCTACATGTCTGTTGGTCACTTCTGAAAGATCTCATCAAAAGACTGACATGTTTCCTACAAAAGGCACCAGAGGCCCATGTAGCAGTTGGTGTGCTTCCCATTATAGAACATAGAACAAAAATGGTCACAAAATAAGAACATTTTCCTCTTTCTGTTTCTCTTGAAAGAAAACAGGTCTTAGAGCTAAGTCTGATGCACCTTCCTGTGAAATTACTGGTCTTAGAATACAGACATTCTGCTATAAATGTAAAACCTTCTCACTTTTAGATCCATTATATCTCTTAGGAACAGGACATTTGTAGGAAGTAAGTGAGCAAGCTTCTGAGAAGGGAAGGTACTGTTTATAACAAAACTGATTTCATTCATTCACCCTCACGTCCTCATAGATTTCACTCACTCATACTCTCACACCCACATACTTACAACCACCAAGACACCAAGTGGTCTGTCCAGAATCACTTGTGAGAGACACGGAGGACAAGAGACACCAGCTACCCAGTCCTCACTTCATTTCTTGGGTTCCTCTTGACTGGCAGCAACAAACTGTTTTTTTGGTAGATCTACACCCTTAAGGTGATCTGTTGCCTTAGAATCTCACTTATTCCATCTTCCACAAGTCTTACAGGACCATAGGATCACAGGATAATTCAGGCTGAAAGGGGCCTTAGGAGGTCTCAAGCCTATCTCCTGTTCAAGCAGGGTCAGTTCTGAGGTCAAACCAGTTTGCTCAGGACTTTGCCCAGTCAGGGTTTGAAATCCTCTGGGATGGAGTTGCCACAGCACCCCTGGGCAGCCTGCTCCGATGCCTGACTGTCATCATGGGGAAAAAGCTTTTCCTTCTATCCAGCCTGAACTTGTTTTGTTTCAGTTTATGCCTACAGTCTCGTCCTCCAGCTGTTCACCCCTGTGAAGAGTCTGGTTCCGTCTTCTTGATAATGCCCCCGCAGGCACTGGAGACTGCTGTTAGGCCCATCCCAAAGCCAACTCTTCTCCAGGCAAAAGCAGCTCAGCTCCCTCAGTCCCTCTTCACAGGGCAAGTGCTCCCACCCTGAGCATCTCGGTGGCCCTTCACTGAAGTAATTTAAGTTTGCCCATGTCTTAATCAAAATTGCTCTTGGTTTTGTTCCCTGGTTTTGGGTATATTTATGGCTGTCTGGCTTCTTCTTGGGACAGCAGGAAGACGAATGGCACAGACAAAGGGTTGCAACCTTGCATCCTCCCTCTTGCTCTCACTGCACAGGTCTCCTGCTGGTAACTCATTTGTGCTGTGGCCTCATTGCAAGGCAGGCCTTCAGGTCTTCATGGAAATATCATGTTCCTCCAGGTTTATTGGTTTGACTGATGTCAGTCATAGCCTTGGATATCAATATATGCCATTCAGTGTGGTTTCTTCTGGTGCTTTCCCACACAGATATTTCCATTCACATTTCATTCATACCAGTCTTTGTATTTCCATCAGAGATCTCTACGTGATATACTGTGGGATGTATATGACCTGAGAAAAGAGTAATAAACAGAACAATTTCTTGGACAGCCCACAAACTGTAGGGAAGAGTAGGCTTCTGTCTTGTTTGTATGTATGAGACCTTGATTCACCTTCTTGTCTTAATGTTTGTAAAAAAAAAAAATTTAAGTTTCCCCCTTGGAAATAATGCATGGCTGCCACCTAATGTGTGACCTGTCCACTGAATGCAGAAGATGACCCTATAATTGAATTAGACTCACGGCATTGATGGGGCTGCAGAAAGGATGTGATACAACAAAACATTGATAATTTGATGATAAGAAGTTGCTGATCCACTATAACATAAAAAATGGCATGACCTTAAGGTCAGTCTTTTGAAAGAAAGGGGAAGCTGACCATCTTTATGGCAACTTCTAACTGCTCTGCTTACCAGACTTTTCCATGTAACTTGTACTACTTCATTAAGTTACTCTCTGACTTCTTAACCATAAGTGAAAAAAATAATTTCTCAATAATATTAACTTTATAAGTCTCATCACATGGATAGACTGTATAGCTCTAATTTAGTAATAACTTTGCTACGTTTCTTCTAGATTTCTTTCTCTTTGCTTTGATTTTTTTCTTTCTCATACTAAGTCTGGATTAGGCAGAAACAAGCAGAAAGGTCATGAGACATCAATTCCTATTTTGCTGATCTGAATAGTTTGGATAATTTTCATAAACTTTGATTTTATCCATAGTGAACTTTTAATCCATTTGAGATTCTTTTTGATGTTCATGATAAAGTGTATTTACCCAATGGAAATACTGGGAAATTTTAATTCTGTTTTCGATTAGAAATAAACAGGAATCAAACCTCTGGATCTCAACTTTTATCAGTTTTGAGGAAACTTAGATCACAGCCAAAGTCTGGAACTCTCTCTTTTTTGGAAACTGTGTTAATTCTGGATGAACTTTACCGTGTAAATCATATGCCCCTGCTTTTCAAAATTATGGTTGACAGTGTGATTCCTATCAGTAGAAATAAGACAGGCAAATTCTGGTGCTTCCCCCTAAAAAAAGGGGCTTAATTTTTTTAAAAATATATTTCATATTAAAATTTTGATTATGAAGTCATCACTTGGGGATAGTTGCTAAGTAAGTAGTACCATATCTGAATTAATTACAAGAGTTTCCAAAAGAGCTGAAGTGAGTAAAAAGTAATGAGGATTTTCTCATTGTCACCCTACACTTTCTGAGAAAATAAAGATTCCTTTTCATCATACTCAGCAACAGATAAATGAAGTGATATAGGTACAATTCCTCCTTTAAATTAATTGTAACTATGATTAAATAGTTGAGTCAGTTTTGAAGAGGTCAATCAGAAGCTGAAAATCAAGGTCAGATGCAGAAAACAAAGAGGTTTTGTAGTTCAGTGTAAAAACGTACACATACTATTTTCACAGAATTCTATTGGATCTAGCTACCAGTATACACAAGATTGCTCTTCACATTTGTCCATAAACTTTCCCTATTAGGAAAAAGCAGAAAACACTGGAACATGGCTATGCTTCTGCATCACACAAAGAGGCACTGATAAAACAACAGTCAGAAGAAACCATTGCAGTGTACAACTATCCTACAAAAATTAAGAATTATGCTATGTATTTCTGAGCGCTATCTACTGGTATTTAAGTTATTGCCTAACTGTTCACATATGTGATCTCTAAAGTACTCTGGTAATCTTAAAGGGATCTGAAGAAAAGACTCATATGCTACGACTCCTCTCTTTTTCAAATTGTAAGGAAAAGTGATGGGTAGAGAGGAGAGGTGGCTATACCTGCTCCAAGCTGACACAAATTCTGGGTTTTTAAAAAATTTTATAATTGTTATGATCTGGCCAAATTAAAGTTTATGCAAATTAAATAAACCTCATGTTTCTTTTAACAAACCAGAGTAAGAGATGAGAAAGAGTTTTTCTTATCTTCTGCCCAAGACTTACGGTTTTTAAACCTGTGGAATTTGATTGTAACTGAAGATATTGTCTGTAAAGTTTTCAGCTTCCTTCCTTTCTAAGGTGTTTCATGCCAAAGGAATGGAAGATAGATGGTATCCCTCAGAAAAGGAGGCAATTTTGGGGCACAAACTCATTAACATAGCAAAAAGAGCTTTAAACTAGTTTCAAAAGCCCATAGGGCAAAAGTCCAAAGGCAAATTAAAACCCAAACAGCAACAACAACAGTTATTGATCTAGTCCTGTGGATGGAATCTGAAGACGAGCAGAAATGCTGCTGGAGAGACAAGAATGAAAATGACAGGGTAATCTGCTGAGAATCTATGCACAAGACATGAGGATTCAGTGGCCTGAAGACTGAAACAATGATGACATAAACAGAGTGGCAGATGATAAAACATAATACCAAACTGCAATGCTGGTTGCAGAAGAGCACAGCTTGTATACAAGTCATGTGAGAGCAAAAAGGAATAGGTGCTACTTCGTACTTCAAGGATAGTCATCGAGGTTGAATCGTATGGTCATTTAAGCTTTTTCCAGCTATATTCTTTTCTGGGTTTTGTACTTCTGTAAGTCCACTTGAGCCATTACAATTTGTTGAAAGAATACAATTCATATGCTTGTTTGTCTAACAACATGATCTTGATACCTAATTTTTTTAAATTGTGGAAAAATTCTACAAATAATTCTTTCAACCCCGTAAGATAAACAACTGAGCTGTTTTGATTTGATCCAGTAGAGGGCAATGACACCTATACACAATAGCTATTTCAGTACACCATGAATAAACACCCTTAAAGTTAGAGTGAAAATAATCACACCACCCCCCTTTTAACCTTTCAGACATCAGGTTAATTAGGCAGAACTCCAGTTCATACATATTATCCCAAGGGAACACGTTACTGTATATTTTTCCTTTTTGATGTACAGCTGCAATATTAAGTCAGGCATGATTTACATATATGATGCGATAATTAGGCCTAGGAGCCAGGATGAATCCATATACTGTGGATAACTGGTTTAGCTTGAATAAGATAAGCTTGAAGATATTACATGAATATCATTTTTATGATTGGAAATGTGATAAATACTGCATATTGCTGGAAATGTTACCCTGTGGCTGCGCTAGCGGCAGCCTCAGACATTTAATTCTCTGTTTCTATGTGTATGTATAAGTATCATTTACTATTTATTAAGCATGGTCTGTCTCCTAAGAAATTCACCATCTAAATTAGTCACAGATAGGTGAGTATTAGGTAGGAACTATTTGAAGGAAGGCATACAGAAAGGATCTCTCTAAATTGGAGAAATATGGACTTGATGGATGGACTGTTTGGTGGATGAGGAATTGGTTGGATGGTCACATCCAGAGGATAATGGTCAATGGCTCAATGTCCAGATGGAGATCAGTGACAAGTGGTGCTCCTCAGGGGTCCATACTGGGACCAGTACCGTTTAATATCTTCTTCATCAGTGACATAGACAGTGAGATCAAACGCACCCTCAGCAAGTTTGCAGACAACACCAACCTGAGTGGTGTGGATGACACGCGTGAGGGATGGGATGCCATCCAGATGGACCTGGACAAGCTCAAGAAGTGGACCCATGTGAACCTCATGAGGTTCAACAAAGCCAAGTGCAAGGTCCTGCAGCTGGGTCAGGGCAGCCCCCATTATCAATACTGGCTGAAGCATGAAGGAATTAAGAGAAGACCTGCAGAGAACAACTTGGGGGTACTGGTGGATGAAAAGCTAGACATGAACTGGCAATGTGCACTCACAGTCCAAAAGGCCAACTATGCATCAAAAGCAGCATGGCCAGCAGGTCGAGGGAGGTGATTCTGCCCTAGTATTCTGCTCTGGTGAGACCCCACCTGGAGTACTGCATCAAGCTCTGGAGTTCTCAGCATAGGAAAGACATGGACCTGTTGGAGAGGATGCCACAGAGATGATCATAGGGCTGGAACACCTCTCCTATGAAGAAAGACTGAGAGAGTTGGAGTTGTTAATCCTGGAGAAGAGAAGGCTCCGGGGAGACCTTATTGCAGCCTTTCAATACTTGAAGGGGGCTTATAATGGGGACAGATGGGGCTTATGATGGGGACAGACTTTTTAGCAGGGCCTGTAGAGATAGGCCAAGGGGTAATGGCTTTAAACTGAAAGACTGTAGATTTTGACTGATATAAGGAAGAAATTTTTTATGATGAGGGTGGTGAAACACTGGAACAGGTTGCCCAGAGAAGTTGTGGATGCCCCATCCCTGGAAGTGTTCCAGGTCAGGTTGGACAGGGTTCTGAGCAACCTGATCTGGTTGAAGATGCCCCTGCTTATTGCAAGGTAGGTTGGACTAGATGAGCTTTAAAGGTCCCTTCCAACCCAAACTATTCTATGATTCTATGATTTGTCTAGGTAGGTCACAAACTGTGCATTTCAGAAATATCTCCTTTAATATTTAAAAAATATCCACTCGTATTCATTCATATCTAGCCTCTCCTTATCTTCTGTGTTGATGTTGGCTAGGTGCATTCTCTGTATACTACCATTACTTATTATTTTTAAGGCAATAAACAAAACATCCCTCTAATTCAAGGTACATTTTATAATTAAAGCCATTGGCCTCTAATACAGTTTCACTTTGTCTTTCTTTGCTGTGTTAAATCCAAGATATAATACAAGCTTGTCATAGTAGATCCTTCTCTTGCAAGCTACTTATAGAACAGCATCCTCTATCATACCTTGAAGTGAGTCATTAGGGCAGTTTATGTAATTTATGTTACTCGAAAGTATAATGAAGTTATCAAGAGATTTTATATGGGAAGCTAAAAGTTCATCCAAACTCTCAAAGCTGTAGAATTATGTATTGATTGTGTTGTTTACATGATGACATACATTGATTATTATCCCAGCTCTGTGTTTAGCAGCTTGTACTGCATTCCAGCAGAATGACTGGACAAATAAGCTTAGGAGGCGTCATTATTCAGTGAATATTGTTGACGAGTGTGCTTAACTCTGTACAGAAATGGATAATAGAACAAGATACCTGGCCTGAAGATTTTGCAACCTACTATTAGTCAGATATGATGATCAGATGGGACAAGGGATTAGACAGATGGGGTATGGGGAAAACTTTAGAGGAGTTGTGAAGAATCTGATCATATGATGACTCATTCTAATCAAGTGAATGTGTTAACATTTCTTGGAAATAAAACATTATAATTGGGAGGGATCTTCTGATGTTTCAACTAAAATGGGTTTTGGTGAAGGATTTGAAGAAAGTCAGATTCTGGGAAATAGAATTAACAGTACAGGGTGGAGGTGAAAATGGTCTGGGGAGGAGGTAATTAATACTATATTGAGACTGGCATAATTTGCAAAGCAGAAAGGAAAATGGAAAGGTAATACAAATGAAGACAAAAGAAATAGTCTATGGATTTGCCTGTCTAAGATTCATTCTCAGATTATCATTGGCACTGGGACAAACCTTCCTCTCCTCCTTCCCACAGAGTTTGAATCCAAACTCTTATCTGAACACAGAAAAAGCAGAGGCATTTAGATGGGTTTAGGTTTAGGTTATCTCAGTAAAGAATGATCTGTCATAGAATCATAGAATTGGGTTGGAAGGGACCTTAAAGATGATCTAGTTCAACCCCCCCTGCCATGGGCAGGGACATCTTCCAATACACCAGGTTGCTCAAAGCTCCATCCAACCTGGCCTTGAACACTTCCAGGGATGGGGCATCCACAGCTTCTCTGGGCAACCTGTTCCAGTGTTTCACCACCCTCATAGTGAAGAATTTCTTCCTTTTATCTAATCTAAATCTACCTTCTTTCAGTTTAAAGCCATTACCACTTGCCCTATCAGTACATGCCTTTGTAAAAATTCCCTTTCCAGCTTTCCTGTAGGCCCACTTCAGGTACTAGAAGGCTGCTATAAAGTAGCCCTGGATCCTTCTCTTCTCCAGGATTAACAACTCCAACTCTCTCAGCCTGTCTTCATAGGTGAGGTGATCCAGCCCTCTGGTCATCTTTGTAGCCCTCCTCTGGCCTTGCTCCAACAGGTCGATGTCCTTCTTATGTTGGGGGTCCCAGAGCTGAATGCAGTATTCCAGGTGGGGTCTCACAAGAGCAGAATAGAGGGGCAGAATGACCTCCCACGACCTTCTGGTCATGCTGTTTTTTGATGTATCCCAGGGTACAGTTGGCTTTCTGGGCTGCAAGGGCACATTGACGGGTCATGTTGAGCTTCTCATCAACCAACACCATCAAGTCCTTCTCCGCAAGGCTGCTCTCAACTCTTTTTTGGGTAAAAATCTGGCTGGATGGCTGGGCCCAAAGAGTTGCGGTGAATGCAGTTAAATCTAGTTGGCGGCTGGTCACAAGTGGCGTTCCCCGAGGCTCATTGTTGAGGCCAGTTCTGTTTAATATCTGTATCAGTGATCTGGATGAAGGGATTGAGCGCACCCTCAGTAAGTTTGCAGACCACACCAAGGTGGGCAGGACTGTTGATCTGCTTGAGGGAAGGAAGGCTCTACAGAGGGATCTGGACATGCTGGCTTGATGGACCGAGGCCAACTGTGTGAGGTTTAACAAGTCCAAGTGCTGGGTCCTGCACTTGGGTCACAACAACCCCATGGAATGGAATGCTACAGGCTTGGGAAAGAGTGGCTGGAAAACTGCCTGGCGGAAAAGGACCTGGGGGTGTTGGTCAATAGCTGGCTGAATAAGAGCCGGCAGTGTGCCCAGGTGACCAAGAATTTCCATAGCATCCTGGATTGTATCACAAATAGTGTGGCCAGGAGGACTAAGGAAGTGATTGTCCCCCTGTACTCAGCACTGGTGAGGCCGCACCTTGAATACTGTGTTCAGTTTTGGGCCCTTCACTACAAGAAAGACATTGGGCTGCTGGAGCGTGTGCAAAGATCAGCAAAGCTGGTGAAGGATCTAGAGCACAAATCTTATAAGGAGTGGCTGAGGGAACTGGGGTTGTTTAGGCTGGAGAAAAGGAGGCTCAGGGGAGACCTTATCTCTCTACCTGAAAGGAGGTTGTAGTGAGGTGGGGGTCAATCTCTTTTCCCAAGTAACGAGTGATAGGATGAAAGGAAATGGCCTCAAGCTGCACAAGGAGAGGTTTAGACTGGATATTAGGAAATATTCCTTCACTGAAAGGTTTGTCAGGGATTGGAAGAGGCTGCCCAGGGAAGTGGTTGAGTCACCATCCCTGCAGATATTTAAAAGACGTTTGGATGTGGTGCTTAGGGACATGGTTTAGTAGTGAACTGGCAGTGTTAGATTTGCGGTTGGACTCGATGATCTTAAAGGTCTTTTCTAACCTATATGATTCTGTGTATTCTGTGTATATAGTTGGCTTTCTGGGCTGCAGGTGCACATTGCTGGGTCATGTTGAGCTTCTCATCAACCAACACCCTCAAGTCCTTCCCCACAGGGCTGCTCTGAATTCATTCTCCACCCAGCCTGTATTTGTGCTTAGGATTGCCCCGACCCATGTGCAGGATCTTGCACTTGGCGTTGTGGAACTTCATGAAGTTCCCATGGTCCCACCCCTCAAGTCTGTCAAGGTCCCTTAAGGTTCTTGACAAGATCATACTTAATAAGTAATTCCTTATTAGCTGTGTGATGATTTTAATGTTATTCACGTAACTTGGGGCTTTGGTGGTGGTGGTGTTTTATTTTGCTTGCTTTTATACTGTGAGCACACTGAGGTCACTTCTGATCAGTCTTTGGAAGGTTGAAGATGCCTGTGAAACCCAGTTTCTAGAGTAGTCTGCTTTTGTTTGAAATGAGTAATATATACTTTAGTGTTTAAAATAGAAATGAGTCAAGCAAATCATATGTTTGCTATTTACAGAAACTTTTTTAAAGGTTTGGGGTTTTTTTTACTGTCTAAAGTTATATTAGAAAGAATTTCCACACAGCTACTGCAAATCTGAATAAAATCTGTAACTTCTCATCTAAATTTATCATGAGTTTTTAACTGTTTCATAGAAATCCAGACATATTTTAACAATGAAAACTGAGTTATGGCTTGGGATTTAAAGTGCTTTAAGAAACTAATAGATTATTTATAAATTCAGGGTGGTTTGGGTGTACCTATATGCCTATTCAAAACCCAACCATTGGAAAAAAGTCAGTAATGCTCCACAACATAACCAGGATTCGTAATTTAGAGGATGATAGATTCTTGACTCTGGAGTGCTCCAGCCCTTATGCAAACAGGCTAGCTTTTGTGTCATGCTGAATATCACACACTGGGACAAGTTAGTCATGTCTAGATATGTAAAATTATGGTAACTTAGAGGTACTCCATTTTTCTAAATTAGATACTGTTCTTTAGATTTCAGCATAGTGTCCTGCCAATAAACCAAGCCTGGTTGTCTCTGATTTAAGCACTGACATACTGAAAACCTTGTGGGCTTGTGATAACGACAACATTGGCTTTTAGGCACACTGGTTTTGCTTTTGTTCTTATTTTAGCATGCATTTTTTATGTCATGACTGTGCATATTTCTTTTCAGAGTAGGTGTGGAGCAGCTCTAAGTGTCTTAATGTGCTGAGATAAAGAGACGTGTCCCAGAAATGGTATTTTGAGTCATGGTTCTCACATTTTAAGAATGCAAATGAGTTCATTGGTGCCTGCATATTCCTTGATTTTATTTAGACTTGTAGAGTTAGTGATAACATAAATGTTTGCTTCATCTTGCGTGGATGAGGCTTTATGTTTTCTTAATACAGTCACGTTGCTCTGTCAATCCAAATACTGTGTGGGACATGTTGACTAGATTTATCATTTCTGATCTATCTTTAGACTTTCACAGATTACAGTATGAGATTAATGCCATAGAGCAAAAAGGGTACAGTCTGTCTTAGCTCAGTTTATACCTTTTCATGTTTCTTCTGGGAAATATCCCTATTGTTTTAAGTGTCATCCTATATGCCTTCCAGTTTTGGAAACTCCATTCTCTTTGTTTTGCTGTGCATTAAGAGTTCCAAAGACATGGCTCAGATTTCTAAGTCTTGCAAGACAAATATTGAATTCAGATTTTTCTGAGTGAAAACCCCTTAAAATGTATTTTTTGTATGTTTAAATAAACACATATTTTGTTAATCATCTGGGATTTTGTTTTTTATTTGCAAAATTTGTACAATTGAACCTTCATATAAAACACCAAAATATGTGACTGTTTTAAAAATTATTAGTTTTTTATAAATCTATAAAACTTTTTGTTATAAACTTTATTAACAAAAGCAGTAGTTAACAGATATAAAAATAAGCAAGTTACATAACCATGGCAGGCTCCTGCAGTCTTTAGCTTTTCCCCACAAATGACATACACAACATTCTTGGCTGGAGCTTTATTCAAAACACATTTCAAAGACACAACTGTAAAACATTAGATCCTTCCAAAGAGCAAATTGACTAATGGGAAGAAACAAGACAGACCTGCTATGCAAGGCAAAAGAAGTCTCCACCTAAGCCAAATTCTAGTTTCCAAGAAAGCTACCAGCTAAATAAGTCAGGAAGAGACAATTCTTCTCTTAAATTCACTTAACTAACTTGGGATAACCACAAATGGCTTTATACAGTCTGTAATGTCCCTGTTGATATCCTTTCTTTTATTTATTGCGTCCATGTATCTGGTGAGTGTCTTCCCAAGATAGGACATCAGAGAAGATTATAGTCAACCTACAGTTTGACTCCTGAATAAAGACATGGTCATTTTGTAGTCTAAAGATTATGTTTACATCCAGGAATACTGGCAAACTGAGGCAGGTCACCAGTTTTTTAGGTTTCAATGCCTTCATGTTTACTTTAGATCTGAGGCTAAATATTGATGGATACATATTCACTCAGAGTTGAAACAACCTGTATAATAATTCCTAATTTGTCCTCTTTTCTGCCTTTTAATGCTGAGTCATAACTTTTGGTGTAGCTTGTTATCTTTTAAAACTTATTTGACATAGCTAATACAAATAATATTGAAAGAAGTGAGAACTCACATCAATCAGTTGAACAGAATGCTGAATCTTCTCTACTTCTCTCAAGTATTTCAGACCTTTCATTTGAACTTAATTAGTTTTATGCATTTTTAATTACGGTGTGGTCTTGCTAGAGTTCATGAGCATTATCTGGACAGATCAATTTTGGGTAGGAAGATTTTCAAGGTAGATCTAGGGATCAAAGTGAGATTGCTGTCTTGGTCAATAATAATAATCTTTTTAAGTGAGTATTGAACTTCTGCCATGGGAAGGCAATTAAGGGAATATGGTGCTACCATCTTTGTGCTTATGCCTGTTTACATCTGCATGACCACTAACAGCAAAAGTTGGACTGCACTGAACCCAACTCAGGTGGGCTTCTAGCTGTGTAACTGCATTTGATTTACTTAAATTAATACTGAAATTTTGGTCAAATGCAATTAGGTATTTTTTCTCCTCCTATAAGGCATTATGAGCCACTTGTGTTTTTACAGAACCTCTGGGTTTAAAATTAAGCAGAAGATTGATGAAATATTGAAGAAAATCCATTTATTTGATAAATGCTGCAGAATCTTTGGAGTGTTCTGTATAATCACAGAAGAGTCTGACCTTTGCCTGCTCAGCTACATTCTTTTGTTTGACATGTCAGTCACTTAATACTGATACACACAGTGATGCAAATTTTCAGTGGATCACAAGAATAAAAGCCACCTTATTATTACCGTGTTATTCTAATGATTGTGTCTACTCACATGGAGACAATTAATAACAGTAGACCATGTGGAACACCATGCTGGGAAGATGCGTTAATGGAAAATTTCATAAGCCTTAAGTTTTTTGTTTGTTTATTTTTGAGGCGGGATGGAAGAAGACAGGAAACAAGGGGGTATTGTAAAGACAAAGGGTTTTTCATAAAATCGAATGCTTTAAATATCTGTGAATTGTATCAGATAAAGGTGTAGGACTTATGCTTTTATAGGAATGACTATTAACTTAAAATAAACAGCTTTTGGGGTTGTTTCTGTCAGATGAAAGTGTTAAGTGTTATCTTTTGAAATGTTTTGGTGTGGTGGTGAGACTGTAAATGAAATACCTCTCAGATACATACTGGACTTTCTTCTCAAATTCAGTACTTCATGTTTGCTGTTTAGTTGTGAAGAGCTGGCTGCAGCTTATCTCAATCTGTGTGATTTAATTCCCACAATCAAAATCTTTGGACTACAATTATAAATAATAATCATAATCTGGCCAGTTTCCTTTTTTCCATTGTGTGCGGCTAAATGCTGAGATTAAGCAAGAAGATTAAGGTCACCTCATATCCTTTAGGATCACACTGAGGCAGTACCATACTTTTGTTCACTTTTACAGAGACAAGATCTATTTGCAAAAATAATGAGAGGATAAGAATAAAGTCTGAATAGAAGGGAACAACTCCAGTAATTCACTTCAACCGTTATCAATAGTTTAAGCAGTTTTCTTAGCTGCAGTAGCCATTAAGTTAGTCCACAGTTCACAATAGCTCTTTTCTGATTGTAAATGACATTAGATCAGAAAGAACCTCCAATCTTCTGTGTTTTATTTGTCTTTCACCTTCTTACATAAATTGTTTCTTAGGATTTTCCTAAACAGAGAAATAATAACTGATTTGGAGAAGTAGGAAAAAAGTAACATCCACTTCAGAAATGCAGTTGAAAATATTGCATCATATATGCCGAACTTGCTACTGAAGCAAATATAAACAAAGATGAGTCTCCATATTACATATGATTACATATTATTACATGTATTGTGTCATCTTATTTAAGTTGAAGAACTATTGGTATTCACAGATGAGATGAACATTTTCATCTACCTAGTAATGAGCAAATTAACAAAACACCTACTGGGTTGTCTTAAAAAAGACGCTACACATAAAAAAGACTAATTGCTGTTCACTCTGGAATACAAATCTCCATTCATGGTAAGCTGTGTTGCTCACTTCCTATAGATCACGGAAGACAATACAGAGCAGGTGTCTGGTTATCAAACACCACGCCCTTCTTGATGGCTTTGACAGTGGCAGTCCTTTGGCAAAGAAGGAAAGTAGCCTGAAGAGTCCCTACATGTCCCTTCATGTTTGCTGGTGAACATTTCAGTTTCTTTAAGGGTTCATTTATACCATATTCATCAGCATAGCATCTGATCTTCTCCCACTAGTAGATTAGGCAGTATGACAAATATTTGTCACATTTTAGTTCCCTCTTCCTCTCCCCAGGGGAGAAAGGCTAAATGAATATAGATGCACAGAGATAAATTCAGACCTGCTGTAAGTAATTGCAACTCCATTGATGTCAGTAGAGTTGTACCCTACTACTTTTGATTTGAAACTGGAACAGAGAACCACATTGTTCTTTATAAAATAAAAATAAACAGTATGTGAAGATTTTTCCAAACATTTCAATAACATTATCTAGGACAGATTCTGCCCCCAGTTAAAGCTATACAAATCCATTTGAGTTAATGACATCGCGCAACTGTAAATGGAATCAGTCCTTATACATACAAACAGCTTACAAATGGATGTGATTATTAGATACACATTTCTAGACGTACACAGGTCACCATGCAAAACTGCAAGTTTGGCCTTCTGTCTTTTAACAAATAGCTCAGTGGGCTGAAACACCTTTGGGTAAACCATCCTTTGCAGGTTTTCTGTATGCTCTGTATTGTCAACTGAAAATAGAAAATATTTAACACAATTTCACAGGTTAGCTGCTTAGGATTTACTGTGGCCTTATGAACCACATGTGGGCCACTGAACACGGTGTGAGGATTACCAAGATAGGATATAACTTTGATTCAGTTCACATCTGGATGTGTTAGAGTCTCTTTCAGAATGAATGATCTACGAGTGGTTCATATAGCGTGAAACTGCCAAAAATACAGGTGCTTCTTTCTAATTTGTCCAAGGAAATTACAGATTGAATATATAGATAATCTTAAATTTAACAATAATTCTTTGAAGTTAAGATACATATGGAAGTAAATCAGCATAAGTTACTGTAAAGTAAGTCTGTGGGATTTCATTGGTGTATGACTGGAGGCTTCCGGAAAATCATGGTTTGATGATGGCTTACTTTGCTAAGAGGAAGAAAAGTGATGGTGCTTTTCATCACCTTGTGTGAGTTTTCAGCTGAACTGACTAATGTACTGCATTAGATGCATCTTATAAATAAAAAAGATTTTTGATTCATGTATCATGTAGTAAGTCAAGTAGAACTTTAAGATTTAGAAGTATCCATCTTTTTAGGAGTAGTCACTGATGAGAAGAGTCACTTATATACTTGTTTTTATCTCTACTGTTTAAAAAAAGTACATAAATTCTGATTTTGTTTAATTATCTGGGAAAAAAGAGTAGGCAGATTCTTTATTGTTTGTCTTCTTCCTCTTAGACTTATACACAGTTCCTTCATCAAACTGTATTCTGCCTTTCTATCACGACCAGTTGCAGTTGGCAGGCCTGAACACTCATTACTGGCCTTGCAGCCAGCCAGAGCTGCCAGAACGTGAAGTGTCTCTCTGCCATGGAACTTGCTGTCTTGAGCAGTCCCTCATTCCAGCAGAGGATGAAGCTTCCCAGCACTTCTGCATCTGCAGAAGAGTTCTTAGTATGATCCTGGTTATTGATGAGAGCTCTGTTGGTATTTGGGCCAAAACATACTTGAAAACTGGTATTAACACTTTGCATTATGGAGTCAAGATCTTTTGACCAGAGCTTCCCAGCTCTTAAATGCAAACGTGTGTTGTTATGTTCCATCTCTGTATTATGGCAAGGTCCAACTATATTATGCTCTTTCTATTGCCTCTTCAGGTTTCAGAAACTCAGGAGCATGGTCTGGGGAGAGGTGTTGCCACAGATTCTGAATTATATGGATTTATTGTGGGTAGGTTTAGCCACAGCCTACTGATCTAATTTAATTTTCACTGCAGTAAGTGAAAATTTCTAAAATTTTGAAGGCCTTTGATTTATGAATGGCACTAATTTAACTAGATGCAACTGGAACACAGAAAAGTAGCCTATTTGTAAAACTTCTTACAAAAAGTATTCATAAGCTCCAAGCTCCATTCCTGAGGATGACTTCCTATGGAGGTTCAAAAGCTTTTTATGAAGGTCTTCTACAAAAGGAGGACAATTTTTTTTTTTTAGAGGAATATTACATGGAGTATTAAAACATGTAAAACATTAAAAACATGTTGGAGAAGACCAAGACTATTATCAACACAATTGCTGCCTTTTACGTCTTGACTCTGGGTGACTTGTAAGTTACAAGTTCCTGAATCAAAGGTCTTGAGGTTATTTTTTCATGACTAATGATACCATGTTTTCTAGAGACAGAAATTTGTCTCACTCTTCCTTCACTTGTAGGCTTAGCTGTCTGAAGATAGTTTTTTTGCCTAGTATGTTTTTAGTTACCTACCATGGAGGAATTCTTTGAATCCTATGTTGACCTATTATTGATCATAAGGGGTGGTCCTTTCTCCAGATTCTGGCTCTAGTCCTCTTAGCTGGGAGCAAGGCTTAATAAAACTGAAACAATAAATATCTTATATCTACATAACACTTGAATCCAAAAACAGTTTAAAAAGCAAGGATGAATTCATTTACCACTGAAATGCCAGCCACCTCTGGGGTGGAACACATGGTTCTTATTTTCACAGAGCTAAGCAGCTGTTTAACAGTACAAAACAACAGTACATTATAGTTTAAGTCATGAAATGAAGAATAATCCTGTATCCAATTGAAATGTAAGATTAAACTTAGATGGGGGGAAAATAATTACCCAAATTGGTAAAATGATCAGAACACAAAGACTAACCCCGCTATTCTGGCACAGTAGGCCACCAAAACACTAAGGACTGAGTGTGGTAAGGAACATAATTTTTCATTACATCTAAGAGCTGTTATCTTCAGTTGGACTGAATTTTTTTCAGCAAAGTGATTTCTTGTTAAAAAATGTTGGTCCATCGATATTCAGCCTTTCTGTGGAAAGTGCATGCCATTTAGACAGGAAAGGTTTTTTGGAGTCTACTGTGGAATTTCTGATCAAAAAGAGATTGAGCCAGAACCACTAGTAACCTGACTGTTATGCACATCTCCCAGGATGTGGGAGAATGAAATTCAAGTCCCTGTTTAGATTACTTCACAGTGTAGACTTGGACCTGGGTTTCCTATGTCCCAGAGGAGGGTCCTAAATTACTGGACTTGCAGCTATTCCGATCATGTTTTCTTCTTATTTTCCCATGGAAAAAATACAAAAAAATTGAAAGGTCTTGGGTTTGGCTCAGTGTAGAATGTGAATTTTGCAATTTCAAAAACTTTCCTGGAACAGGAAAGTTATTTTCCACCCAGTTTACCTCCCGCTGCAATGTATTCCTTTGCAATAAGATGAAAAGTTAGTGATTTTACTGCAGTATTATCTTAGAGGGAAGACAATCACTCTGTAGGGTTCATACGGGTTTATATCAAACTGTAATGTTTCTATACATTCATCTATGTAGCCTATACATCAGGCTAGATCATCAGAAAATTTAATTTGGAAGTTAGAAAGTTTCTAGCAATTGCAGCAATCAACTTTTGAAATATGCGTCCAATGAAAATAATATGAACACACACCTACCTACTTTTAAGGTGGAGTTAATAATCCTCTAAAAGGGCCTATTTACAATAACCTCTAGGTGGACACTATAAGATAGGTGGTCCTTTTTGTCCCCATTCCCTCAAGCACTAATAACGTGACCGTGCCTGGCAGAAAGACCTTCTTACGTTCTTCTCTGCTGGGCACACTGGGGAGTCAGAAGACATTTTTGTAGTTAAGGAGGCATTATCACTTGGTTTTGCTTTTGGCAATCACTTCCAATAACTTTTTTGTTCTGATGGATGCCACTCCTGATACTGATAAGATCCAATATCTTTTGTCTTACAGGCAACCAAAACATAGATTTAAGACTGTTTACTTGCTTCAAATACCTCCAGGTCAGATGGCAACAAAATTCTACCACTAATGAGCAATGTTAGATTTGATTCAGTGGTGATTCTTCCATTCTATTACCAATGCACTGAGCCTTCAGGTCTAATGAGGTCTATTGATTCCTGCAGATTTGTAATATTCATTAACCTGTCAAATTCATTAGATTTCTGTCATATTACTGAAAGAGGTGATGCACAATTTTAAGGAAATTACTTTCAGCAATATAGTTACTCTCTGGTGTATGGTCACTAAAGGTGTTGAGCCCAGGAACAGTGAAGTCAGTGGACATATTTCACTAAGATTTGGATGAACTCAAAATATTTGTGCAACCCCATTGGCAAGGAAGCCTAGCATTGAAGAAACTTGAGTCTAAAGATTCCTCAAGTCTCTTGTTCTCTTAAGGCCAGCTTTTATGAAAGTCAATGGGAGGCTAGTTTCCAACAAAATTAATGACTGCATATTAATGGTTATTCAGAAAATTGAATTGTTTGGTCTTTGAGGAAGACACTAACCCTTTCTATTGTATTTGGACCACAAGAAGAGCACCCATGTTATTCAACAAGGTAGGAATAATGGTCTGGGCAAAAAAACCCAGACAAACTCCAGTAACAAGAAAAAAAATTATCACAGTGATTAGTCAAAGAACAACAAAAATAGGAATAACAGCGTAAGAGCTCCTCAACATAAATCTTATTTCTAGTCTGATGGGCTAGATACAGAGGCCTTTATAGTTAAATCAAATTAAATTGCAGTCATTGCGTATATACTCACATGTATATCTAAATGTAATACATATAAAAAGTCTATACCAACATAAAAATATATTAGATGT
>WEKW01006779.1:729-11601 GCA_013389905.1 Sula dactylatra
CTAGAGGTGCAGAGTGAAGTGCAATATTATTTCCTTACCTCTGAGTACAACAAACTGAAGCAATGAAAAATGGAACTTGGTCATGGTCTGCTGCCAGACCTTTGATGTTCTAAAATCCTTTCTTCTCCAGGGCCCTGCATCAGATAAACAGGAGAAATGTGTGTGCAAGGACAGAGGACCATATGGTCCCATTTCCCACATGAAGCTGCATTACTGCAAGTTTTGATGAACCCACAACTTTCAACANTCACTGTGTCTTTGCCAGTAAGTCTGAAAATCCTTTAATATATCAGATTTTTCTTAATTACCTATTCCTGATGAACAAGTCATCTATTGACATTTTTAAAATAAAAGTCTCTTTAAGACTTATATTGTAATGCTTGTCTTCCAGCAATAGTTGATGTAGATCTCATCTGAAATCTTAGATGCAGCACATGACAAGTATCTGTCTAAACTGTTATAAGGAACTTGAGTGGAAGCAACTGAGCTTCTATCAGGCTTTCCACACTACTCATAAGTGCTGTGACCCCACTTCAGGTGATGTTCTTGCCATTTTACAGTCTTTTTGGTTGTCTTGAATTGGTTATTGAATTGCAGCAGTTCTCCTTACATGATCTCTATACTAAAAAGATCCCTTCCTTTCTGGTGTTCCGTATTACATTTTTTCATGAACCCTGCAAGTGATAATTCATGTTGAAAAAAACTGTGATGCTGAATTCTGTTTTCTTCTAAATTATTGATTTTAAGCAAGATAACATTTGTATAGATGTATATGACGTATTTTTTACTCTCAAATGCAAAATTTGCAATCACATTTAGCTGTACTAAAGGGGAAAAAAAGTTTTATTAGCTTTACTTATCAATACTTCCTTCATTAGCCAGTATCATTTACCAGCCATACTAGAGAGTAATCATATTATATAGGTCATAGATAAAAATTTAGCAGAAAAACCCCAAAAGATATTTTCCAGAAGTATCCGTTATCATGATATTTCTCTGCTGGCTTACACTGAAATGTAGTTAACAAGCCAGTTGGCTTACGTTGAAATGTAGTTAACAAGACATTTTTAAACTGCATCTACTCAATGCTGTGATAATTACTTATAGTGTAATTTTTTTTTAATAAAAATATAATGCCATACTCAAAGACCTTGGAGAAATCAAAGTCTACATCAACACAGTAATATTTATCAACCAGACCTGCAATTCTATCAATGTAAATGATTTGAAAAAATTGTTCATTCTATCATCATTTCATCAATATTCTATAGTTTGCAACTGCTTTATAATTCCTGAGAAATTTCTCTTATATCTTAATGTTTCTATGAACTCCCACTCTCACTTTTCTTTCATGATTTCCAGTTCTTCAGAATTTTCTCAAATTTCCTATACTGAGTGAAAATTAAATCTAGTGGACCAAATAATCTTGCTAATGTATACTATATTTTTAAATAATTGAATTAACTTGAAAACATTTAAAGATCACAACTCTTCCCTCAAAATATTCAGATTTTTTACGTATGGTAATGTTGATTCTCTACATATACAGTGTGGCTCTATCTTCCTTATTTACCCACACATAGCACAAAGGTTTATTTTCACTGTTAAGTCACAACCACCATCATTTACCATCTGCCCACTTGCACTTAATTCTCTATTAGGTCTCAGCCTATTTTTATTGCTAATATTCCTCACATCTTACTTTCTTTAGTCATATTGGCACTGTTACTTTACAGACTCGTTTTGTTTCCATAATCAGTGGTTACACTTTACACTTACAATGTACTAGCAGATATATGTGTCTTTCCTGCTCCCTTTACCTATACATGTAGCATTTACTTTTCTTCTTTTGAAATAGACGCTTTTGCTCATATTTTTTTCTGGAATCCTGGCTATTTGCATATTAAGAGTGCATATTAATTTTTGCCAAGGCATGGGTGACTAATGTCATTTTAGATACCTAATGTATTTGGGGCAGCGACATGTTGTAGGTGAAATACGATACCTATGATAGACCTGTGAGCTTCTGCAATGGCAGTTGGAAGCCATAAGCACTAGAGATATACTTTCAGGCAACTTAATTGCATTCTTAGTGATTAATCTTGAACAACTGCAATTTTCTCAACTTTGCAAATGCAAATTGAAGTTCATAGTCAATGTTTTTGATATTTGGTTAAAGTTTTATAGAGTATGATCTGTTGTTAGTTCCAAAACAATCTGAACAAAGAAAATCTATTTTGTATGAACTGCAATTTCATTCTTTACTTTGTTTAATTGAGTACATTCTGGTGCATATATTAATGTATTTCAGGTAAGAACTTCACTTTTCTGTGGTGTTTTATTCCCACGGTTCTCAAACATTCTTGGGTATTCAACCTACTCCTATCTCTGATTGATAGGCAGGTCTCAGATAAATTGACTTGCAAGGGCAAAGCAGGTTAAAAGAGATCTGGCTCTTCCCTAGGCTTTTTGAGCATAGAGTAAGATCAGTCATTTCTCTGAAGAGTTACAAGTTAGGTAGTGGGAAGCTGTGGAAGGAAACAGAGAGACAGTGTCGTGTTTAGTCCCAGTAGGCAGCTCAGCCCCACACAGCCACTCGTTCAGTCGCCCCCAGTTGGATGGGGGAGAGAATCAGAAGAGTAAAAGTGCGAAAACTTGTGGGTTGAGATAAAAACAGTTTAACAGGTAAAGCAAAAGCTGCATGTGCAAGCAAAGCAAAAGAAGGAATTCATTCACTGCTACCCATGGGCAGGAAGATGTTCAGCCATCTCCAGGAGAGCAGGGCTCCATCACGCATAACTTGGTAAGACAAACGCCATCACTCCGAGTGTCCCCCCTTCCTTCTTCTTCCCCCAGGTTTACATGCTGAGCATGACGTCATATGGGGTGGGATATCCCTTGGGTCAGTTGGGGTCAGCTGTCCCAGCTGTGTGCCCTCCTCTCCCAGGTTCTTGTGCCCCTGGCAGAGCATGGGAAGCTGGAAAAGTTCTTGACTAGTATAAGCACTAGTTAGTGACACTTAGCATCTACATAACAACAACTAAAACATCAGTATGTCATCAACATTATTGTCATATCAAGTCCAAAACACACTATACCAGCTACTATGAAGAAAATTAACTCTATACCAGCCAAAACCATGACAGGCTGTCAGCTTGCTAGCTTTGTGGTCTTGTTCTTTCCTACTTTTCTTTTATAAAATCATTTGTTACTAACCAATTGGTTGAATCTGTGTCTAGCTGTAGTTGTATAACATTGGAACTAGGAGATTATCTGGATATACCATATACCTGGACATGCCACATACCTGTATGAAGATTGATATCCTCACTGCTGTCTGTATAAGCAATGATATTGCTATGACAGGGGTAATTAGGAGTGATCAAGATTTAATCAATATTTCAATGTTACTAATTCAAATTTTGTCTATGATGGTGTTAATAGAAAGCACACGTTCTTCTACCAAAAACATGTTGTTAAAAAGAATCATTCTGCATACATTTTGCAGTTGTTAGATCATCCCTACTTCTAAAAATTTGAGGAAGGTCAACATGGAGAAGATACAGGCAACTCTAGAGAAGAAAGCTCACTCTGGAAAACTTTTGAGTTGCAGTTTTGCCCTGAAGTACCATATACATTGGTATACTAATGTAATCCTCAAGAGTAGGTAATTTGTAACAAAATGTTGATAAACAGTTCTAACTGTATTGTTGCTATGTGAAACGCTTATAATATTCATACCAGATCATAACCCTTTGCTGACTTTGACATGTTTATCATATTCAGCAGTTCTGTTGCTCACCCTGTAAAATGTCTGATAGATTGCAATAAGAAATGAAGCTCATACATCAACATCTAATTGAATACAAAGTTCGATATTACATGAGCATAATAACTTGAAGCATATAAGACAGCCTTCATATTTGCACCATTTCTTGAAAATCAGAATCTTCCTTAAATGAAACCAAATCAAAACCTGTGTAACACCAAATGTGAGTAGAAGAAGCAGAAATACAATGAAAAAATCGTATCATTTAATGTGCTTCTTCCAAAGAAAAGAATCAGAACAAAATTTGGGTGATTAATAAGACTTTTTCCCTTAACTTAACTCATCTCCTTGAAGTGAATTTGGCTCATGGTAAATTTTTATTGACTGAATTACAGTCCTACAGACTAGTTGACATTGAATTTGGAAGCTGGAAGAAATACATGGATAATGTCCTTCCAATAAGTTTCAGCAGAAGTAATCAAATATGCATACAGTAAATAAACCTATGACTAAAATTTTGTGTTATATCTTTTGATTGCAGAGAAACTTAATGTTGCATCACAAACTATACCTTATCTGAGATTAAAGACAAAAATAACTGCTAACCATTTTGTAGTTTTCAGAAACATACAGTTTCCATTAATAAAAGGTGATAATTTCATTACTATTGCCAAAAATTAACTGAAAACTGAACAGAAATAATGTTACAATTAATGGTCTTCTGAAAAGAAAAGGAAGGCTAGAAATTAACCTGATGATACTCTCTCCCTGCTCTGGTGTATGCTTTTCAGACTTTTAGGGCTGTTTTGTTGTGTTCCCCCCCCGCCACACCCCNCCAAAAAAAACCCCAACAACTCCAAAACAATATATAAGTCTTCTATTACTTTCCTGGAAAAATTTTTTTACAACCCAATACATCTCACACAGGGAACTCCTTCTTTTTTGTATTAAATGTCTTCTTCCTTGATTATATGGTCTTTAGGCTTAATAATGTTCTTCCTCAGTAGGTATACTCCTTTCAAATACTGTAAAATTCTTACTGTTCCCAAGCCCATATTTACCATTTGCTCAAGGGCATATTTATCTGTTTTCAAGGAACAGATTCTCTGATTTCTTGTAAGTTGTTTTGGTCGTCCCTGAAATTTTTCTAGCTTATTTAACTTTATGGTTGGCAGGTCTTGGTTTTAAACTACCTATAAATAGGCACGTTATGAAGCTGCATGAGATAGCTACATAAGCCTTTTTTATAAAACAATGAGAAAGACAGACACATCCAGAGCAAAACTGAGTCTACCTGAAAACTGAATTTCCCTTGTAAGTGCCTCTGTCTCTGCATGGCTGGGGGTTACCTAAGGCACCTATCTGTTTTAAGTTGTTTTCATCTAATGAGAAGGAAAAGCAAAAAGTTTGTCAATAGCAAGAAGTGGTTATTAAGTAGATTGCATTTATTTAATTTTCCATTCAATGTCAAACAAATGATTGCCATTCTTAATATGTAAATACTTGCCAGGGAGTAAAAAGTCAAGAATAATTTAAAGACTGAAGGTTAGCATTTCTCTAGTATACTGAAAAATAAATGAATAATACCCACTAACAACTCTAAAATTTGTGAAATCTAACATATGTCCTCTTCAGATACCCATAAGTCATGATGGGTAAAGGTCATAGTTTAGCCCCAGTCAACAACTAAGCCCCACAGAGCTGCTTGCTCGCTCCTCACACCCCAGTGGGATGGGGGAGAGAATCAGAAGAGCAAAAGTAAGAGAACTTGTGAGCTGAGAAAAGAACAATTTAATAATAATAATAATAATAATAATAATGGAAAATAACGAGAGAGAGGTGAAACCCAGGGCAAAACCCCAAGCAATCCAATGACTCACCACCTGCCAACCGACACTGCCAGTCCCCGAGCCATGATCACTGCCTCCCCCCACCAACTCCCTCAGTTAATATACTGAGCATAAAGTCATATTATATGAAATAACCCTTTCGCCAGTTTGGATCACCTGTTTTTTGCTGTGCCCCCCTCCCCTCCTGGCTTCTTGTGCACCCAGCAGAACATGGGAACCTGGAGAAGTCCTTGATTAGTGTAAGCACTCCTAGCAACAACTAAAACATTAATGTGTTATCAACATTATTCTCATACTAAATCCAAAACACAGCACTATACCAGCTACAGTGAAAAAAATTAACTCTACTTCAGCCAAAATCACGACAGTAAATCTACATTTACCCAAATCCACACTAAGCTATCTACAATGTGGCTCCAAAAGTAGATGAATAAATCTGAAATCAAATTTATCTACAATAGTTAGCATCACTTACATTATGATACAAGCCAAGAAATAATTTGTTGAGGCTTGTAAAACTTTTCTAAGACAGAAGATATTTTCAAATCACTGCAGCATATTTTGCAGCTACTACTGGAACTTCCTGTGTCAGTTTTTTCCAGTTGATCTATACAGTTATCTTTGAAGCGCGGTATTAAAGAGAGTTTAATGCACAAAGTCCAGAAAAGCAGGAAATCCAGTATTAAAAGCTTCACATCTTTTGTAGTAGCTGTGCAGTTTCAATTTAAAAATAAAAAGAGCTGTTTCAAAAAGTTGCTTTGTCTTTTGTGTACTATAGGGCACATTCTGCTCTTTGCCAATAAGCAGTATGATCCACAGCATATTAAAATCTGCCACATGGCTGTCATGGAGCAGAATTTGGCCAAGTTTTTAATTTAACAGCATAACAACATCACATGTGATGATAATCGATTGGAAAAATTATGATGAAATGGAAGCACATTCCATCCTTTTTGCAGAAGAGAGTGTTGTCATGCTTTCTGTTATGATGAGCAAAATGAATATTCTTGTGCTCACAACAGAACACAAGCTGATTTTAAATATTAGATCTTAAAAAACATAAAATAAAATAAACTTAAAGGCCATATGTGTAAATAAACAGTGCATTAAGTATATGCTATTGTGCTTTATTTAATATTAAAGTTTAAAGAAGAGTCTCTCAGTAGTTAATTACCCTCTTAACTTACCTCCTGCATTTCACCTTCATAAAGCACTAGTTTAAAAGAGGTAAATAAACCTTAACCCTATGACTTCCTTGTACAAAGCAGGACCTTATTTTCTCACCATTTTTTAACCATAGTTATTGAATTACTGCATATTGGAAAGTAAAGCCATATCCTGAAATTTCTCAGGGTAATCACTACTAGGTTACATTAAAAAGCATTAAGATACAACATAAGTATAGAATATTTATTGACTGATTTTGTTAAAAATATAAATTTTCAGATTGAATATCCCTGTCTGTAACTTTGGAAAAGTTGGAGCAGATAGAAAAGAACTGTTGAAAAATCTGTCATCAAAACAACTGAGGTTTGTTTATTTTTTAATAGAATAATAGAAAATCAAGCAGAAAAAACATAAAGTGAGTTAATCAAAATTTTTCTTGAAATCAGAATCAGCTGTATCTAATCAGTTCCTGATTGTTGTTTGTCCAGCATCCTCCTGAAAGCTTCTGGGGTTGGAGATTCCACCATATTCATAGGTTACCCACTGCAGAGCTCCCCATTGCCTGTATGGTGTGTAAAGTGTATTTATGATCAGGTCTCCTTCCAATTAGCTCATCCCATTTCCCCTGGATCTTGCCACTGGACACAGAGATAGTTTCTGCCCTCCTCTGACTTTGCTGAAAACTGGGATAAGATGTCCCTTAAGACTCTTTCATTTGTAGTTTAAATAACTCTCTTTCAACCGTTCCTCATAGGTTAGGTTTTGTATTTTTCTGGTGATTTTTGATGTTGTGCTCTGAAGCAGCTCCTGTTGTGTTACATTTTCCTTTACCTAAGGTCTATTACAACTAATGACATTCCTATATAAACTCATTGATATGAGTGGTTTTCCTCACAGTAGTATGACAATGAGATGCTGAATCATCTTCAAATTGTAATTGTAAAGACACTTGTACTGGTTTTGGCTGGGATAGGTTAAATTTCTTTACAGTAGCTTGTATGGGGCTATGTGTTGAATTTGTGCTAAAAAGAGTGGTGATAATACAGAGATGTTTTAGTTACTGCTAAGCAGTGCTTACACAGCGTCAAGGCCTTTTCTACTTCTCACACTGCCCCACCAGCAAGAAGGTTGAGGGTGCACAAGAAATTGGGAGGGGACACAGCTGGGACAACTGACCCCACCTGGCCAAACTGATATTCCATACCATGTGATATGGTCGTCATACTCAGCAATAAAACTGGGGGGAAGGTTGGTGTGGGGTGCCACTGCTTGGGGACTGGCTGGGCATTAGTCCATTGGTGGTAAGCAATTGTTTTCATTTGCATAATTTGTCTTTCTTGGGGGTTATTTTCCTCTCTCTTTGGCTTTTTTGTTTGTTTTTTTTCCTCTTTTCCTTACAGTTTTTTTTTATTATTACTATTATATATTTTTAATTCTTAAGCTGTTTTTACCTCAACCCATGAGTTTCTTTCTCACTTTTACCCTTGTGATTCTGCCCCCGTCCCACTGGGGGAGAAAGGAGTGAGCAAACAGCTGTGTGGTGCTTAGCTGACAGCAGGGTTTAAATCACAACAACACTACATCTCATCCTCATCCCTGGATAGAGAATCTATTTAATGAAATAATTTTTTTCATGTTTCCTTTAATGTTCTAGATTATTTGAAATACTTTCAAATTCTGTCTTCCATAATGGCTTCAACACCACCAAAATTATATCAACTCATGAAATGTGCCCTCTAGATCAAGATACTGATGAAAACCAGTCAGCTTCAAGCCAATTTTAGCCAAATGGTACCCAAAAGCTAAACCAATCCCTCCTAGATAGAAAGATAGAAAGATAGAAAGATAGAAAGATAGAAAGATAGAAAAAATAGAAAGCTAGATAGATAAAAGAAGGTATAAAATTGATTTTGTGTTGAAGGCAGACTAAACATAAGATAACAGTCACCAAAAAAGCCCAAACAAATAACCAAAAAACAAGAGGAAAGACTGCCAGATATTATGGACCAAGAAAGTCTACCGTAAAGCGGAAAACCCACTCTTGAGCAAGACTATGAGTAAAATTTGGTGGTGTGCATTCACATGTCCACATTGATTTTTTTGAGGTGGAGATACTGTCTTTTTATACTGTACAGTTTAAAAGTAGGTTAGAATTCCCTGCTTGCTTAAAAAGTCATAGATTAATTGATGTCTTATCTTTTTCCCCTTTTCACCTTTTCAGCTCTTTTCTCCCTTTCACACAACTGTGTGTTCTGGCAGGGTTTACAGCAGAATCTCACTCACTGCATCCTACAGTGTAAATGAATACATCATAAAAAGCATAATTTATTGCAGATCATTTTGAGTTTGTTTAGGGTGCAATTCATCCCTATGCAAAGGGCAATACTGCCAAAGTCAAGGAAACAACTTGACAACTTTCCCTCCTTTCCTCCCTGAAAAAAAATGAGGCTGGTTTAAATCATGGTAACAAAAATGAGCCTTTTAACTTCTGAGCCTTCAGGAAGCAACCACCTTTTGCTTTCAGCTTCATCTCCAAGTCTGTGTTTCTGTAAACATAGAAAAGTGGGCTTCTAACTGTTCAGAAGGGACAAGTGCTGTCCCAACTGCCCTTTTCTATCCTTATCCCTTACGTTTTACAACCCTTTAGGCCTTTCATATTTCTAACTGGTCTGACAATTTAATCTCTGCTTCCCCTCAGTTTTCTCTACACCCAATATATTTTCTTGGTTTTCACATACTACTCCATCTTCTGCATCCTTTCACTATCCCTGATCCATCTTTTATTTTTGTATTATTCGTACCCTTTTATTTCCTTAGAATTTGTCTAATACAGAATATGAGAGAATGTAACAGTCTCTCCTCCTACCTCACTGGAAGAAAAGAAAACAAAAATAAAACACAAACCTGGAAGGAGGCAGTCTTTCTAAAGATGAGTATATTTTTCAAATGCAAATCAAACCATCTTGACAGAGATTGGCTACGGTTCTATGGTATGCAACAGTGTCAATACTAATTTCAAGAAAAGTGAAACTTAGGACCTTAATGGAAATTGAGATTTTAGGGAAAAATTAGCTCATGAGCCTAGCAGTTCTGTAAAAGCTGTCCTGACATTAAAACCACCATCTCTGGTAATTCTCAAATTATGGTTTTTTTTCTCATTTTACTGATTTTCTGGGTAGGCATTTACTTAGTAAAGCTTTTTTCATATCCATGCAAACGAAAAACTACTACAATGAAAAGTGGGATACCCAATGTTAGCGTTATTCCAGAATCTCAGGCCTTAAAAAAATTTCTGCAAGCTTTGTAAAATTCATAATCAAATCACTCAGTGTGCGCACACTGTGCTCTTCATTTGAATTGTTTCACTGACACAGGAAAGGAATGCAGTCTTTGAAACCATTCATGATCATTTAATAGTTATTGTTTAATAGGTTAATAATACTTTATATGAATTTTAAAGTGCACTTTCAGAAATACCTGGATTAGATTTTTTTGTCCCCTTTCCCAAGATATAATATTATTTAATAGCAGAATCAGAAAGGACAAGACTCAAATGCAGTAATGTTAAAAAGTTTTCGCTTTATCCTGCAAAACATAGGGAAGAAAGTATTGTCGACTACAGATTTTGTAAACAAAACACTTCTGTGATATCTCATACGACCAGATGTTAAATTTATGTTTGAACAAGATGCACTATCATTACCAGAGGAATCACAGTGGCATCAAAACCTAAAGCTTGAATCAATGATGCTGCAAAGGCATAAAATTATAGTGTATCTGAAAGGATACACTAACAATACAAAGTTTAAAATAAAAATATGTACCACTGTATTTAAAAACAAAACAAACAAAAAAACCCTAGAAATCAAAACAACAAACCACAGGAAAAAGAATTAGTTAAATTGCTTGTCCTAGACTGAGTATCAAAGNTTATTTCTCCTTTATGCCATTCACTAGTGATCCCCTTTTCCCTCAATCTTCTCCTGGCTTTATATACATATTTAAGTAATTATATTCTCTGTTAGCATATGAACTTTAACTTTATGAAGTCATTTATACATCTGGTAAATTGACAAATTTAGATGA
>WEKW01006780.1:1306-15098 GCA_013389905.1 Sula dactylatra
TTTCTCAGGTCAATTTCTTACTTTGGGGTAAAGCAGCTTGTTTAAGCTATTCCAAGATTTAAAAAAAAAAAGTGTCAAATAAGAACAGCATGTAAATAGCATATGGCATGTAGGGACTGTACTTTGCACTTTTGTACATTTAGAAGTATGAAAGTAAATTTCATGCTTTTATCATATTTTTTTCACCTCAGAAGCATGATCATGAAGCTTAAAGTTTGTAAAAACCAAGGGACTTAAGCTCTTTTACCAGTATATTTATTGTTTAAGCAGTTTAGGGTTTTTTGCTTTGGTTTTGGTTTTTGTACCTTTTTTAAAATTATTACTGAAGCAGTGCTACAAGTTATAAAACTATACATTTATGCATACACTTCAATGTACACCTCTTCTCTTCTTTTGGCATGTGCACCCATATTGGTGCCCCTGTAGTGCTTTATCAGTAGGTGAAACATAAGAAAACAGAGAGATTCCTTGAAAAATGAGACGGTGTAATAGGGATGTATGAGTGTTCATCATCATCCAAATTATTTTGGGCCCTTTCTTTTCTGAAAAATCTACTTTCTTCTTTGGCAAATAAAAAGTCTCAGGCCCCCAACACATGCAATTTTTTCCAGCCTTAGCACTGTCTTGGACATGGTTTATTTTTCCTGTCTGTTCTCTGAAGAGATTTCCTTTCCATGGTTTAAACAAATCCTAGCCACCTGGGCTGTTGCTTCTTCTTCTTACCCCTCTCCTTCACCTCTCCTCCTCTCAGTTATGTGCTCTTTTCTTCTCCCTTTTAAAGAATAAGCTCAGCCCCAGAACCTCCAAAGTTCTTAATGCTTAATTGGAGCAATCTGTTTTGTTTTCCCCATACATGTAACAGTTCAGCTTTTTCATGGTATTTCTAAAAATATCACCAAAAAGTAAAACATGACTGCTAGCCTAATGATAAAAATTGCTATTATATTGATATTATATATTATATTATTATAAACTGTTATATTATCATGATGATAGAATGTCTCAATATATTGGAATAAAATTCAAAGAGAAGTAAAAGGCTTCTGTGTTAACATGCGTTATAATTGTACCTTCACAGTATGACTATTCCGAAATTTTCCCTCAGACTTGTCTGTATCTTACAATAAAGTTTTCATTTCATTTAATGAAATAGCATTGCTAACAAGATTCCATTTGATATGTCTCAGGATTTTTTGGGTCTAGAACACCATCATGATTTCAAACAAACAAAAAAAATTTCTCTTTTGTAGCATAAATATACTCACAAAACCATCCATAGCCCATTTTTCCTCTTTCAACTTGCTCACAGATGTATGGGAAGGTGCTTTAATGAGATATATGTGGAGCATTAGCCGAGCTTCCTGGCTTTTATACACTCCTGTAGAATATAGTTTTAAAAATTTATATTTGTGTTGAATAGAGAAATAATTTCCTCTTTAAGAATAAGCATTTAATCTTTTGTCTTAAAAAGGGAAAGCAGGAAGAATATGTGGCATTGTTACCAACATTTTATTTTAGCAAGATGCATCCTTTGTGAAATTATTTCAGTTATCATAGGATTTCAGTAGAAACTGTTTTTAGCTTAACCTGTAGAGAGGACAGAAGGGAAACCCTGTACACACAGCTGTTACTTAACAGTTACAGTAACAAGCCTTAGACAGAACAAACATAGACAGACACATAATTTGAGATGGAAAATACTGTTCTGAATGAGGCAGAGTATATATGAACCTCGCATCCCCACTTTCAATATTTGCAATTAGTCATCAGGTAAAGAAGATGATAGTAGGAACAACCACATCTAAATGCCTTTCCAAAAGTTGATGCTATATTAAAAATTTCTAAAGTTGAAAATATCTGAAAAAAATGAAATTTTCTTCCTCAGTCAATATTATGAGTTTCTTCAAGACATTTACAAGATTTGTATATAACCTTTTTTACTTTGTAGGCATAATTAATTGACTCATTTTCATTCCTGTAGAAGAAATATTTAGAACCCAAATAACCTTATTTGCTAATTTGGAGAATGAAAATAAAATAGTATGATATACTTAGTGATTCAATCATCCATTAGAAAGACAACAGTGAATAGTGAAAATACAGTCAAAATTTTTTTTTCCACCACACTTTTAACCATTGTTACCAATTAATGGTTTAAAACTTCAGATTTTAAATAGAAGGCCTCTCCAGTATGATCATTTCCTTTCTAGCAGAGCACTGACATTACTGATCATTGTGTATTAAGTCTTCCATTTGCAGAATCACACAAGGTTATATTGCACTTTACATCAACAAAAGCTAATGATGGCTAAAACTTTAAGAGAAACAAAACTAAAACCAAAACCAAGAAAATGAAAAAAAAACCCCAACAATTCTACTTCCACCTCCAGAATATTCCCCCAATCTGAGATTAAAATTCACTGATTTATTGACTCAATACATCACAGAACAGACCTCATAATGTAAATGAATTAGACTTAAAAACTAGCTTTCATCCCTCCCCCCCTTTTTCTTTTTTTTTAATTTATACTGACTAACAAATGTGGATGACTTCAGACTAGACTTAGTTAGTATGTGCCAGCTATGCATGGACTAAACTAGTTCTCTTTTTATTAACTGAAAACTCCAGTAACAGAGTATCCTTAGTTTTGGTAATTTTTCAATTTTTACATTCATCCAAATTCTGTTACATGAACAAGAACTGAAGACAGCACTGAAAGGTAGGACAAGGTATTGGGTTTGTATGGCAATGTTTTGGTAGCAGTGGGACTGAAGGGGTGGCCTCTGTGACAAAATTCCAGAAGCTTCCCCCATGTCCAACAGAGCCAGTGCCAGCCAGCTCCAAGCTGGACCTGCTGCTGGCCAAGGCTGACCCAATCAGTGATGGTGGTAGGACCTTTGTGATAACCTATTTAAGAACGGGGGAAAAAACTACTGTGCATCAGTACCACAAGAGAAGAGTGAAAATATGTGAGAGGAACAACCCTGCAGACACCAGGGTCTGTGAAGAAGGAGGAGGAGGAGGAGGAGGAGGAGGTGCTCTAGATGCCAGAGCAGAGATTCCCCTGCAGTCCATGGAGAAGACTATGGTGAGGCAGGCTGTCCCCCTGCAGCCCATGGAGGTTAACGGTGGAGCAGATATCCACCTGCAGCCTGTGGAGGACACCACGCTGGAGCAGGTGGATGTGCCTAAAGGAAGCTGTGATCCTGTGGGAATCCCGCACTGGAGTAGGCTCCTGGCAGGACCTGTAGACCCATGGAGAGAGGAGCCCACACTGGAGCAGGTTTGCTGGCAGGACTTGTGACCCCAAGAGGGACCCACACTGGAGCAGTCTGTTCCTGAAGGACTGCACACTGTGGAAGGGACCCACACTGGAGCAGTTCATGAAGAACTGTAGCCTGTGGGAAGGACCCATGTTGGAGAAGTTCATGCAGGACTGTCTCCCGTGGAAGGACCCCCACACTGGAGCAGGGGAAGAAAGTGAAACAAAGGAGTGGCAGAGACAACGTGTGATGAACTGACTGCAAGCCCCATTCCCTGTCCTCCTGTGCCGCTTGGGGGGAGGAGGTAGAGAAAATCGGGAGCAAAGTTAAGCCCAGGAAGAAGGGAAGGATGGTGGAAAGATGGTTTAAGATTTGGTTTTATTACTTATTACCCTACTCTGATTTGATTGGTAATAAAATAATTTAATTTCCCCAAGTCAAGTCTGTTTTGCCTGTGGTGGTAATTCATGAGTGATCTCCTCCTATCCTTATCTTGACCCATGAGCTTTTCATTGTATTTTTCTTCCCCTGTCCCATTGAGGAGGGGGAGTGATAGAGCAGCTTGGTGGGCACCTGGTGTCCAGCCAGGGTCATCCCACCACACCCTTCAGTGAAAAGAAATATAACTAAGGCTGCAGAAAAACACTATCTAACACAGTAGTGGAAGGAAAGAAACACCCAGCTACTTGGTGCTCTTTGCATCTTAATGTAGAGAAGGAAGAAATGCTGGCACAACCAATAGCTCAATATTGGACTGCAGTGCTGCAAAGAGATGATATGGGAGGCAACAGAGTTTTCAGACTAATAGTTTTGTATACATGGTCGGAAGAAAATATTGGGTGATTTTATTTCGTTAAAAGAAATTACAGAGAAGAAAAAGTGTGCTCACATCTGCCTTGCTGTCTGCTAACCTGAGAAAACCAAAAACATATATTGGAAACATATCACATGCCCAGATATATCCCAACTAAGAAAAGACATGAAAGTTTGTCCTCTGTGTTGGTTTATTCACTCTAGGCTGTCACTACAATCTACAGCGAGAGGGGTGTCTCAAAAGTTCAGTTCAGGTTAAGATGAAGATTTCCAAGCTCTCTTCAGAAGCTGCAGTAAGAGGTAGGGCAATGAGATTCCTGATTCATGTTTCTCATTTACCTGCTTAAATTCACAGAACAAAAGCCTCCACATTAAGGATAGGTGATTGACCTATAGGAGGTTTATTGTATATAAATAATTTCTGAGCTAACAAGCAGACTTACTTTCATGTTAACACTGCATGAGCTCAAATGAACGTGCCCTGATATGAAAGGGTTTATTATCTTGTCTTCAGAACTACCTTAATATTATCACACAGTGTTTGGTCACTTCAAAATCTTGGACCGTGTGCATCAAGAAATCATTTGGAATTCAGAAAAAAAAAAATCAGTCACATCTGCCACAGATGTACCTTATAAATGTACATTAGGAAATACTTGCATGAGGCTGAGGAATGTGGTCTGTGTGCTTGGGCATGAGCATTATATACGTACACTCAAACAACAACATAGAGAAAAATTATCCCACAGATCAAGGCACCATTGCTCTATGCTAATTTACAATGGTGGATTCACAAGCGTTTCTTGGTGAAAGGCCGATGTACTTCTTCAGAGCTGGCAACTGGTTTCCCAGTCTACAAAAGACTTTAATCTGAGCCAAATAAACAAGCAAAGGTGTGCCTTCTTTTTTCTTAATCCCTATAATATCATCGCTATTTTCGCTCATGCTCACCTTCTCCAAAGAACGTGCCCGTTTCTAACCTGTGACAGACATATATACCTAATTACAGTAAGCACAGTTGTCAAAAAAAAAAGAAGTAAAAAAAGATGCAGCAAATGATGGAATGCAAAACAGCAACTGCTCTATGCTGAGGGAACTACTTTTCATTTCAGAAACTGACAAGTTGAGTATAGGAAAAATGAGCTCCCTGGCATCTGAACGTCATTTTTGATACATGTCCTGGTTTCTGCTGGGATAGAGTTAATTTTCTTCATAATAGGTAATATGGGGCTATGTTTTGGATTTGTGCTGGAAACTGTTGATAATGTGGAGATGATTTTGTTGTTGCTAAGTAGTGCTTTCACTAGTTAAGGATTTTTTCATCTTCCAATGCTCTGCCAGGTGCACGAGAACCTGGGAGGAGACACAGCTAGGACAGCTGACGTCAACTGACCCAAGGGATATCCCATACCATATGACGTCATGCTCAGCATATACAGATGGGGAAGAAGAAGGAAGTGGATGATGTTCAAAGTTATGGTGTTTGTCTTCCCAAGTAACCATTACAAGTGATGAAGCCCAGCTTTCCTGGAGATGGCTGAACATCTGCCTGCCAGTGGGAAGGAGTAAATGAATTCCTTGTTTTGCTTAGCTTGTGCACGTGACTTTTGCTTTACCTATTAAACCGTCTTTATCTCAACCCATGAATTTCCTCACTTTTACTCTTCTGATTCTCTTCCCCAACCCACCAGGGGGGAGTGAGTGAGCAGCTGTGTGGGGCTTGGTTGCTGACTGCGGCTAAACCATGACACCCTACTTCCCTGGCCCTAAGATACTCTTTCAATATACAGGATCTCAGTTTTCTATCTGAAAAATAGGGAAAGAAAATAATATTAATTGTGATGTGTGCAATGCTTGTATGTAGACTGAAAATGGGCATTTGTAATCACTTTTGTGTCCAATTGAGGGAACCTTTTTATTTGGAGGGGGAGGAGGTTTTTTGGGTGAGAAAACACAGCTTTTACTTTTACTAATCCTGAAAATATGAAATACTACGTCTGCTGCACCTAATACCCTCATAGAAATTACATGGCTGAAACTAAACATATATCATAAGATAGAATAAATTCACACAGACAGTCAAGACAAACACAGTTACGAGTCAGAAAATATTTTATGAAACATTCAGTCCATCTACAACTTCTCAGGTGTGACTCCTCAAAGGATGCCTACAAAATACCTTCAACAGACAAACCTAGTAACAAAAATTCACCACTCTAGTAGATACTAGAAACTAAGAGCTCAACAGAGACATGGATTCTTTGTCCCGTTACATTATTCATGTAGATCACAACTCTCAGAAACTTATGGGCTCAACTTTCCCCGCTTCTTTTCCAGCGTCTTAATGTTTTGTCACTTCTGTCCTTGCTAACAACTCGGGAATAAAGAGTGATGTTAAACCACTTCAGAGAAAGGGGTCCTTAAGTGATGTACAAGATTAAAAACAGTAGTGTCCAGCTTATACATAACTGATTTTTTAGGCTTCTTCAGTCCTTGCAAAAAGTGTTGTAGACAGAGGGTGAAGTTTCAAGAAACTTAGTTTTGAGTGATAATATAGATTTCAGGTGTTTCTTTTATGCTTAGCCACACTCATGTGCTATAGCCTGCTACTTCTGTAGTATGACAGGCTCATTGTCTGTGTGGCTGAGATGTCTCAATCAAGGAACTGACAGAGTTTGAAAACCAAACAAAAACTATAAACCCAAACATTTTTTAAAGTACTTTTGTTTGCTTCCTTGTCAAGCCATATCTGTACTTTCTGCTGATGATTCACAATATAGAGAACTGTGCATATTGAGCCAACATAACCATGACAACACCGCTCTGTTTGGCAGGGACTGTGGAATATCATAAACCAAGATTGCAAGCGAGGGCTTCTTCTGAAAACATGACACGAAGGGTAGCTACTTTTTTCAACTATATCAACTAGTCTAACATGTACAATCTCTCCTTGCTTTCCATGTTCATTAAGTATCTCTGCCTTGCTAGGTCAACACATATCAATCTCAGTATATTGCTTATTAATAATTAATAAGCTATTGTAGGGAAATTATATGATTAAGAGTTAAGAAAATCTGAGGAACAGTATTTTAAATTTATTTATAATATTTAAAGGAGAAGTATGAGAATTAGGATGATTCTTTCACTCCTCATTGACTCTTAACTCCAAATATAATACATACCTGGGAAATTAAAAAAGGGGAGAGAAGGAAAAGGTGGAAAAATTCCTACCTTTGAAAAGGAACAGAACTAGAATGAAAATTTCTTTGATAAGCTAAGAAAGTTTCAAGAAGATTTTAAAAGTTTAAGTGTTATGCATAAAGTTACAGGGAACCAATGTATATAAGGCAGAAAAAAATAAATGGAAATGTTTTTCTTATACCATACCTGATAGCAGCAATTCCATATTACTGTTTGTAAGAGTTGCATTTACTCTTCCTGAAGTTGCATTGAAACTGGTGATTGTCAAAGTCATGGGCTGTTTCTTGCTTTTGTAATTGTAAGATCCTTTCCATATATAATTTTGGGCAAATACATCATCAGGAACTATACAGACATCAAACATGTTTCAATACATTTTGCAATATTTGGTACTTATGAAGCCAAGCATCCAACAAACTATATGACAAATATTAGCATTTTCTGTACTTTACTCTCTCTATTTTTAAGTCTATTAGGCATAATCTTCACATATGAAACATAGAAACCTGGCATGAACATTTATGAAAGAAATGTCTTTGTACTAAGAACACAGCCACAACTATGCCTTCATTTGCTCCTTTCCTCATATATGGACATGTCCTAAAATTGAACCAACTTCACAAAATCTAACAGCTGTAACCAAAAGACCAGATTCCTCTCACTGCAGCATCTTTTCTATGACAGCACAGGTAGGCAGGGACATACAGCTAGGATTAAATTTTGCAGAAATTAATTTTGATTTAGATATCAAAATTTGTATAAGCATATTTAAATGACATTAAAAGGTTATAAGCTTCTTTTTTATTACCTAGTCACATTTTATAATGAAAAATATATATATATTTTGTCCTGACTTCAAATGGTTAAAAACATTATGAGCTTCACCAAGATAAAAAAAAACCAAACCACCTAATTTAAAATTAAAAAGAAATCATAGACTGTAGGGAGAATCAATATGCTAGATTTATACCTTTACTTTTGATATTTATCATTATCCAACCATAAAATGTTTAATTTAAGTAATGCTATTCCAACAACAGTATGGGTAAAGAAAAAAAGTTACCTATCCAGTAAAAACAGTTACATGTAAATCTTTAAAATCTTAACATGAGATACCATTTAAACAATTAAATAAAAGGTGACTTAGGATGGGTTTACTACAATTGCCAAAGGAAATGTATCAAACTTAGCCCTGTAACAAATAATCACTATTTGAAATCAGCTCTTTCAGTGAACTTAGAGCTCTGGGTTTGTGTGTACATTGGCATCTCATGTCAGATTAACACAGAAGAATACTTGTCCCTTTCTCTCTCAGGATATCCCAAAATTCAAGACTGGGGCACACTGGAATACCCAAGAGTCTTCCTTCATCATTTATTTCATGGGTCACAGAGACAGGTTGTCTTCCCCACAGAGGGTAAAAGAGCTTTCCTAGTTTTTTATTTGTGTATATGTGTGTGTATATATATATATATATGCATATATCCTTGACAAGTAAACACATAAAAACAAAACACCTAGACATTGGGCCTGCAAACTGCAAGCAAGGAAACTGCACAGTGCAAACAGTCTGGTGCTGTTCATTTGTGATCTGCCTGAAATTTATTTCTCTACTTTCAGGAAAACAGATCTTTATGTGTTTTATTTGCAATTAATTGGGATTGTAGAAAAAGCTTCTGAATGAAAAAACCTGATAATATGACTACCATGCAGTACATTATTAACAAAGCAGTTTTGGAGTAGCGTACAACCTGTTAGGAAAAGAAAAAGAAAAAACAAAAGCCCCCCCAAAATCCCCTGTGCTAAGGAATTACTTTTAATCTTTATTCATTATTGGTAGACATTTAATAGGGTTATAGTCAAAGGCTAATTTTAGTTAAGGAGACCTCTCTCTTCAAAAAGTCTTTCAGTGGACAGAGAATGGTTTCTTTTGGATCTAGTCATAACATCCAAAGTTAGTCATCTTTAGCAAGTCAATTAAATTGGAGTTTACTTCAGCCAGAGTTAGAAACTACCTTCTCTAGGCTAAAATTAGCTTCTCTGAAAGCTAAGTTGAAGGCTAATACTGCAGTATTTAGGTAAAACGATTTAAACTACTAATATGCAAAAGAAGTACAAGACTGAAAGAAACTGTGAAACAACATGTCTTTAAATATGTCTGGGTAATATTGTTTCTCAATGGGTAAATTGCATAGACTCTTACACAGAACACAGTGCTTTCAGTGAAACAAATAAAACTTCCATCACATATCAGTTAGAAATTTTATATGGATATAAATAATACCATATAGTCTAGATAAACATTGAGGAATAATTTAATTAATTATGGTTTTGTTCTGTTAAAGTAATGCCTAATCCAATACCTTTTATTCATTCTAAGCCATTCAGTGCAGTCTCACTAAATCAATTCTTATTGTCTTTTCTACAGAAATTGTTTAAAACCATATGTACCTCAAAGTACTTACCACTTAGCTTGGGACTTGGTGTTCCCAAAGCTGGTCTGGGGTCCTTCACTAATATTTTGGAACCAGCTATTAGAAAGAATGAATGCCCAAAAGACAAATTAGTAGCGAATATGTTACTCAGAAACTAGGAAAATAATTTCCATAATGGAATTTATTTGTTACAAAAGATATAAGATGATGTTTCAAACTCAAATACGAATGACACGTCAGTCAATACCAAGCCTTAGTATCACAGGAGTACATGCCCACTGATTTCTTCCTTTGCCGCATTTTCTCCTAAGTCAGTCAATTGGATGCTACCAAGTCGTTTCAAATACCTAGACAGTGTAGGCTTTCACTTCAGAATCCACATTTCAGAATTCACAGTCCTGGACTATACACCTAATATGTGAGATGTGTTCTAATATGTCATCTAAGGCAAGTTATGTCATTTAATTTGAGATCCACACAAAATAGCATTGTGTATAGTGCTTTGACTGGAAGCAATGTAACACCAAACAGTGATGAGATACATAACAAGGGCTTTTTAAATCATATTCCTCTCCACGACTTAATTACCTTCAACAGTTCTGAGTGAGCGATCTTGTGTTCAAGACTGAAACCCCAAAGACGCTTAGTTTCTTTAACAATGGAGAAGAACATCAATGTTTCTTTAAAGAATAGCAACAGAATGAAAGAAACAAATGAGGCTGTCCACAGTATCTCCAACTGCTCGGGTGATCTGAGCACTGGAAGTTGGAGAATTTCATTTATTCTCTGCTTAGAGCAGGAACTCTCCCACTGCTGAAGACGATGAACTAAATGCAATGGGACAGTGTCATTTCCTGCAGCTGAAGCTATTTGATTTTGCAGAAACTAATTTAGATTCACTGGGCTATAAAGAAGACACATAATTCTGTCTCCTCATGTAGAATACTCTCATGCAGCACTAGGCTTCATTCCTTGCTCCAGTGGTTATTTCAATATTTTGTATTTTGCATCTTGGCTTTGAACCCAGGCCTTTTCTCTCTGATCAATACTCTAAAAAAAAATAGACAAGAAAAGCAACTTCCTTCTCCCTGAGTGGAGTATTTTTCTGCATAAAAAGGAAACTTCAGCAAGAAGCAGTGAGAATATTTTTCCTGAGAGTAAGTTTTAGCTTATTACAGAAGGCTTGATCTTGGTATATAGATAAAAATTGGCAAGAAAAAAGGGCAGGGGTTGGAATTCAGCCTAAAGTTCTCATGACCTGTTACTATTGATTGATTAATCTCTACTTCCTGTCTGTTTTCAAAGAAACTTCTGAACTTCACTGATCATGGTTGACATGGAAGGCGTGCTTCAACAGCATATGCTTTTTGAATACATCAAGCTCAGGTTAGAAATATCTGAATCATACTTTCCAAAGGGCTTTAGTATAAAAAGCTGCTGAGTCAATCAGCCTTATCAAGGTGGATACATTTCTAGTCAAGTTCAGAAACAAAATTTTATATATAAAATAAAATTTAAATACAAATTTTAAACACAAACTCAAACCTAAAACAAGTTATCTATGGAGTTTAAGTTTCTAGGTCTAGATATTTGCTGAGTAGGACTTTCAAGATTGAAGTTTTGTACTTAAAAGGCCAAATTCTGGTTTAATTCCCCTACAGATCCTTTTAGAGCTCTCAGCTTTAAATGTTTTATTCTTTTTCATCCATTTCAAAGTCATATTTGTGAAGTTCACAATCACAGGTGAACAATCTGACCTGGTGCTCTTCTCCCTTCCATAGAAGAGAGATGTTTCACCTGTTTGTAATAGGTAAAATCGAATATTTCTCATAAAGGTTCTTACTATCAGATGGGACAGCTAATACTACCTGTTTCAATATCATCAGCAGAAAATTCTTGACCAAAATACAACCAATGAAACACATCTGGCTTGCCATAACAGCTCCTGAGTACTGAACAAGTTATAAGCTTCCTGGCAGCTTGTTTTCTAACACTTTCCCAAAGCTCTTCTCTCTTTTCCCCAGCACATGCCGGGCATGTAACACCAGAACACCTGTTTTTTAGTAATACAAAATATTCATTTCCAATTTGCCTTCCAAGTATCAATGTTTGGCTATATAGTCTTTGAATGTCTCTGTAAGAGCCCTGGGGATAACCACATCTGAAACATTAGGTAGCAGTAATCTGAAAAATGCTTTAATTATTCAGGAAAGAGAATTCCAAACAGTTGCTATACTTGAGGATATTTCCTATCTCACATGAAAAACACCATTCTCACCATGATTTTCCCATTAGGTTTTTCGTGCCCTGCCTTGACAAAGTATGACGTAAAAATCAGAAACAGAATAAAATTTGGAACACAAAGGCCAAAGTAGATACATTTCTGACGCAAGTAGTATATTGTGGCTTACATACAAATATATTATACATACAAATAAATATATTATGGATTAATTCCATAGTGATTAAGACATCTACTTGGACTTCAGGCATCCTTGTCCGATATTAGAATAGAATCACAAAATGATAGAATTATTTAGGTTGGAAAAGATCTTTGAGATCATTGAGTCCAACCATTAACCTAACACTGCCAAGGCCACCACTAAACTGTCCTTTTAAGTGCCACGTCTACACATCTTTTAAATACATCCAGGGATGGATACTCTAACACTTCCCTGGGCAGCCTCTTCCAACGCTTGACGACTCTTTTGGTGAAGGCATTTTCCCTAATATCCAATCTAAACCTCCCTTGGCACAACGTGAGGCCACTTCCTCTTGTCCTATCACTTGTTACTTGGGAAAAGGGACTGACCGCCACCTCACTACAACCTGCTTTCAGGTAGTTGTAGAGAGCGGGAAGGTCTCCCCTCAGCCTCCTCTTCTCCAGACTAAATAATCACAGTTTCATCAGCAGCTCCACATAAGACTTGTGCTCTAGACCCTTCACCAGCTTCGTTGCTCATCTTTGGACGTGCTCCAGCACCTCAGTGTCTTCCTTGCAGTGAGGGGCCCAAAACTGAACATGATATTCAAGGTGCGGCCGCACCAGTGCTGAGTACAGGGGAACAATTGCTTTCCTACTCCTGCTGGCCACACTATTGCTGATACAAGCCAGGAGGCTATTAGCCTTCTTGGCCACCTGGGCACACTGCTGGCTCATATTCAGCTGGCTGTTGACAAACACTCCCAGGTTGTTTTCTGCCAGGCAGCTTTCCAGCCACTCTTCCCCAAGCCTGTAGCTTTGCATGGGGTTCTTGTGACCCAAGTGCAAGACCTGACACCTGGCCTTGTTCAACGTCATAAAATTGACCTTGGCCCATTAATCCAGCCTGTCTAGATCCCTCTGTAGAGCCTTCCTACCCTCAGGTAGATCAACACTCCCACCCAACTTGGTGTCGTCTGCAAACTTACTGAGGGTGCACTAGATGCCCTCATTCAGATCATTGATAAAGACATTAAACAAAACTGGCCCCAATACTGAGCCCTGGGCAACACCACTTGTGACTGGCCACCAACTGGATTTAACTCTGTTTACCACAACTCTTTGGATCCATCCATCCATCCAGTTTTTCACCCAGCAAAGAGTACACCTGTCCAAGCCATGAGCAGCCAGTTTCTCCAGTAGAATGCTGTGGGAAATGGTGTCAAGGGCTTTACTAAAGTCCAGGTAGACAACACCTACCACCTTTCTCTCATCCACTAAGTGGCTCACCTTGTCATAGATGGAGATCAGCAGGACCTCCGTTCTTAAACCCATGCTGACTGGGTCTGATTGCCTGGTTGTCCTGTATGTGCCATGTGAATGCACTCAAGATGTTCTGCTCCATAACCCTTGCCAGCACTAAGGTCAGACTGACAGGCCTGTAGTTCCCTTGATTCTCCTTCTGGCCCTTCATGTATATTGGCATCACCATCACATTTGCTAATGTCCAGTCTGCTGGGACCTCCCTGGTTAGCTAGGACTGCTGATAAATGATTGAAAGTGGCTTGGTGAGAACTTCTGCCAGCTCCCTCAATACCCTTGGGTGGTTCCCATCCAGCTCCATAGACTTGTGTGTGTCTAAGTGGTGTAGCAGGTC
>WEKW01006782.1:617-12224 GCA_013389905.1 Sula dactylatra
TTTCTTATCTGAGTGACCCAAAATTAAACTGCATTTATTTAACTGAGCTTTGCTGATTATCAAAACAGTATCTCTTCTTGCAATTTTAAACTTTATTCCTAATGCATTTTATATAGATTACTTTAAATTGGGAATTAAATACAAACCATACTAGAAAGAGGAAAAATCGAATCCTACTGCTCAGAAGAGGTAGTAAGATGAGGGCAAAATGTGCCAAAACTTGCTTCTAGATTTCATCTGAAAGGATCCTTCCTCTATAGCTTTTCTTTTTCCTAGATTGNTAGAATTCACTAAGGATTCATCTTTGGTGAATTTTGTTTTTAATAATTGGGTGAATTATTTTTGTATAAAGAAGTAGGTGGTTCCTAAAATTTTATTTTCTGATAACATGTACTGGGGAAAGTGCCAAGAAAGGAAAAAGCCTTTTTAGGTTAAATATTATATGGTGACCAGAACAAACTGCACAGACTATCCATGAACTTAGCTGGACATAAACTCTTCAGGAAAAAAAGAAACTTCAGAAAAGCCTTAAAAAATGGACACTAATGTCAAGAAACATAGCTATTTTTAAGATAGGAATTTATTGAATCATATTATGGATATAGTGTATTATATGGTGAGATTCTCAGAAGTGTAGCAAATGATGTTAGTAAAATTAAAATACAGTCCAATGAGAAAAGATAGTTTATCATATATAAAGCAAAAAACTCCAAACTTTGTGACTTGAACTTAGCTGGCCTTCCCTAAATTTATGAAATGTTATAAGTGTTCAGTTATTGACATCCTGACAATAAGGCAAATGCAAAGTTGCAATGTTGAATGAAATATTAAAAAGTACAACTTGTTTAAGTGAGTTTAAGATTGTGGGTTAAAAATAAATATATTGAATTATTTGAAAAATCATATGTGACCATTTAAATAAAGGAGTTATTGCAATACACAAGTCCAAGGGACCCATTTTGGGACTTGTCTATGCAACCTTGATTGTGGCATTTCTTTGTTCATAGTCCGATAAGTTTTCCTTTTAATATACAGATTTTTATGGAATTATTATAAAATTGTCTGTTATTCATTACTGCAATTGCTCTGCATTTTGGTTTTCTGTAAAAATCACATCCAGAGCTATGCTATCTATATTGTAGTTCCAGTGCTGTCTTCTAGGTGATGTTATATTTCTTTACTGCTTGCTGAAGTCAAGCAGAAAAAAATCATTGATATGTGTCTGTGCCAAATTCTTGTACACACAAGTAGAAATAAATAAGATAAAATAACCCCAAATCCTGCTAAAAGAAATGATAGTGCTTGATAAAGTCCCTGGGAATTACAAAAGGTACAAATAAACCCTCCAGTCTTGGAAATAATCAATGGCAGGTAGGCAGTCTCCTTTTGGTTATATTTCTTCTATTGTTCTGGTATGGACAATTACCATGTCAAAGGACTTAACCAACTGCTTTAAAATGTCATTAATTTTCTTAAATGAAATGTATCACAGGAAATAGCTCCAGTGCTTAATTTCAGAAGCTTGGATAATATACTGTGGACCTATCTGGGGACAAGCAGTCCTCTAACATTTTGTTTGCCCTTGAGATTTAGAAGGAATCATTTCTATAGTATTCATAATAAGTAGCAATCTAACGAAGTTCAAATTAGATGTGAACAAATGGATTAACAAGCACCTCATTAAAATTTTAATTTCCATTTCATTTATCACTTTTAATAGAATCAACTCTGTTTCAGGGTGGGGGAGGATTCATTTCCAAGTATAACGTTAATTTCACTTGTTTTTATCAATAGCTTCAATTTTTTCTATAAAATGTACTTTGTGTCGTTTCAAAATATCTGACCTGCACATAAAACTAATAAATGTTTAAAGAATAAAGAAAATCCAGATTGATTTAGTAGATATTTTTTAAAGTAATGAACTTTCCAGTACTGTTGTCTGTAATATTTTCCTCTAAGTGCTGATGTGCTGATGTGTGCTTACTTGTAATGATTTTAAGACTAAATGAATTTAAAATAAGCACATATTAGGGAGTTTCACTGAATTGCACATAATTTCACTGAAAATATCAGTGTAAATATTTCAGAAGTAAATTCTGACTTTTAAACTTTACCTTCAGATTCCAACTTCAAAGTGATATTTTAAAGTGCTTTGAATTCCTTGGATAGCATGTATAATAACAGTGTGCAGAATTTGCAGAATTTAATGTTGTCTTTCAAATAAAGCTATTCTAAAGCTTCAACTTGAATATAACTATTACTGAAAAATAATTTTATAGAAAAATGCACATCTTAAAAATGTGTTTTATTAGCATATTTATTTTCAAGGGAAAAATAAAATAAAGGAATATGAGAATTGTATCTTGTGGTAGTTCATTTCTCCTTTGAAGTTCTTGTATTCAGGTTTGATGTGTTCCAGGTGTCAAGTGCCAGTTTTTAAGTTACAGAAAGCTTCTTCTACAGGCATGTTTTTCCCCAAATATTTACTTCATTCTCTTTTCCATTTTGCACTGACATGTATTATACTGATCACTGAGAGAAGCAGAATAATTTTTTAGGGCCCTTTTTCAATGTAGCACCAGTATGAATGTCAAATTCTTAAGTCTCTGTCAAATAATTTAAAGAGATATACAAATCACTTTATATTTTTACACAGCATAGGGGAAAGCAAGTAGTTTTCACTGTAATGGCAGGCTGTGTGTGTGAGAGAGAGAAAAGAAAAATGGGAATAGTGTTTCAGGCACTTGCAAGATTCTTCCAGTGCATGTTTTGGGCAAGAGAGAAAAAAATAATGTGAACAAACAAACATCTGAAAAAGAATCCAAACCAAAGAAGTATGTTGCTTATTTAAGACGGAGAAATATATGTTAGGCTTCTTGGGTGTCAGTGCAGGTCAAGGCTAAACTCAGTAATTGTCAGGGGTTTTTGGTGTTTGTTTGTGGGTTTTTTTTTTCTAAATAAATATATTTAAATCTAGCTTCTCTGTAATATTGTAATCAACTTTTAGATAGCTATTTTTCATTTAATTGATCGCAGCTATGGTGCAAAATCCTAAAACTGAAATAGGTATCAGAGTGTTCATTAGGATCTTTAAAAAAAAAATAAAAAATCAAAACCCAACACTACCCCAGAAATGAATTAAAAATTAAGTCGATCATTCTAAGAGTAGCCTCTACCATGGTAAACAATGAAAAACATGTTTCTCACTGTTTTTCAGTTAAAGTGGTTCTGAGAACCCAGAAAAACTACCTTGACTGCTTAAGAAAGCCATAATTCAGGAAAATGTTCCAATTTCACATCTGAAAGGTAAAGAAAGATTAAAGGTAAAGAAAGCTTGTGTTAGTGCATACATATATTCACGTGGTAGTACTTACGGGTTGCTGCCGAGAGTGGTTGACTGCTTTTTTTCAGGGAGAACTGTATGAGCAGGCTGACAAGGACAAAAAGGTTGTCTGGATGTAAGTGTAAGGTCAGGCTGACAGGCCTGTAGTTCCCTGGATCCTCCTTCCAGCCCTTCTTGTGATGCCCATCTACAAGAAAGGCCCGAAGGAGGATCCAAGGAACTACAGGCCTGCCAGCCTGACCTTGGTACTGGGGAAGATTATGGAGTGATACATCTTGAGTGAGCTCACCAGGCAAGTGCAGGACAAGCAGGGGATCAGGCCCAGCCAGCATGGGTCCATGAAAGGCAGGTTCTGCCTGACCAGCCTGATGTCCTGCTATAACCAGGTGACCCACCTAGTGGATGAGGGAGAGGCTGTGGATCTTGTCTGCCTGGACTTCAGTAAAGCCTTTGACACTGTTTCCCACAGCACCCTCCTAGAGAAGCTGGCGGCTCATGGCTTAGGCAGGTGTTCTCTTTGCTGGGTAAAAACCAGGCTGGTTGGCCGAGCCCAGAGGGTTGTGCTGAATGGAGCTAAATCCAGTTGGTGGCTGGTCACATGTGGTGTTTCCCAGGGCTCAGTGTTGTGACCAGTCTTGTTTAATAACTTTATTAATGACCTTGGATGAGGGGATCGAGTGCACCCTCAGTAAGTTTGCAGATGACACCAAATTGGGCAGGAGTGTTGATCTGCTCGAGGGCAGGAAGGCTCTGCAGAGGGACCTGGACAGGATGGATCAATGGACCAAGGCCAAGTGCTGGGTCTTGCACTTTGGTCACAACAACCCCATACAATGCTACAGGCTTGGGGAAGAGTGGCTGGAAAGCTGCCTGGCAGAGAAGGACCTGGGGGTGGTGTTTGACAGCCGGATGAATATGAGCTGGCAGCATGCCCAGGTGGCCAAGAAAGCCAACAGCATCCTGGCTTGTATCAGGAATAGTGTGGCCAGCAGTAGGGAAGCGATCGTGCCCCTGTACTTGGCACCGGTGAGGCCACATCTTGAATACTGTGTTCAGTTTTGGGCCCTTCACTACAAGAAAGACATTAAGTTGCTGGAGCATGTCCAGAAAAGGGCAATGAAGCCAGTGAAGGGTCTGGAGAGCAGGTCTTATGAGGAGAGGTTGAGGGAACTGGGGTTGTTTAGTCTGGAGAAGAGGAGGCTGAGGAGACACCTTATTGCTCTCTACAACTACCTGAAAGGAGCGTGTAGCGAGGTGGGTGTTGGTCTCTTCTCCCAAGTAACAAGTGATAGGATGTGAGGAAATGGCCTCAAGATGTGCCAGGGGACGTTTAGATTGGATATTAGGAACAATTTCTTTACTGCAAGAGTGGTCAGGCCCTGGAACAGGCTGCCCAGAGAGCTGGTGGAGTCACCATCCCTGGAGGTGTTCAAAAAACATGTAGACATGGCACTTCGGTACATGGGTTAGGAAACATGGCAGTGTTGGTTTGATGGTTGGACTTGATGATCCTAGAGGTCTTTTCCAACCTTAATGATTCTACGATTCTATATATCAGGTCAGATAAAATATGTTTTGAGGCTTCTGTTGTTCCACTACTTCAACAGTCTGACTTTCTCTTCTGCTAGATTCCTTTATGTGTTTGAACTTCTGTTTGGCAGAAGAACAAGTAGAATCCATTCTTTTTCTTGAATCTTCTTTTTGTTCTTGAGAGTTTTGTTTTGTCTCACCTCAAGTGTATGTTCTGTATAATTATATCTCTGGTACAAAGATGTCTAATTTCATGTACCTTGATGTCACCCTAGGTCCGTAAATTCATTTATATCATACAGATGCAGAGCTAATTTATAATAGATGCCATTTTGTAAATCATACCTTGCTGTACTATTTTATTAAGTAATGTTTTGACAGGTTCTAATCAAACTTTTCTTTCTAACTTTTTGGAGACAAAAGAATATGTCAAGGCACTAAAGGGTACTTTGAGTTATTAAGGTAAATTAATTCTAGTAATTGCTATGAATATAGAAGATTGAAGTACAGTCTAAGGTTAATAAAGGTAATTTAGACATTTTATTTATATATATATATACTTTCTGTTTCTGTCAGGATTTACATTTCCCAGAATGCCTGTTTAGTATGGATTTCAACTAGTGGACTGAATGTATTTGAAGACCAAGCCCATATCTGGAAAAGTACAAGTAACTTTTTTTTCCTTTTCCAGAAGCTATGGTTTCCTCCTGTAAAATGAAGTCACAGTTTATTGAAAAGATGTCTTGGAAAAAAAACAACAAACCATAACCAAACAAATAAAGCCAAAACCCAGAGAAGAACCAAAAAAGTCTGTTAAGCTCATTTGGCTGAGTATTTTCAAAGACACAGCATTGTCTTTCTGCTTTTAAAAAAAAATCACAGGAGAAAACCCAATCTGTTATGGAAAAGTCTGTCTTTTAAAAAAGGCAGATGCAGTGAATAAGCATTTCTTTTCTGAGTATTTCTGTTCTGTATAGTAATAATACACAAGATGATGATGAAATAGTCATCAGAGGCAAGTCTGTAACACTGACAGATATTTTTTAACATCCTTGTGATTGAAAGACTCAGAGCACTTTTCTTTTTGTATCTTTTTAGCGTCTTAATCAAAATGTCTAAGGTACACAGCTGAATGCTTACAAAAGTCTAACTAGTCTCTGAGGACCTATGATGGCTTGCACATTTGTGATGTTATTTGATGGATTATACAGTAGGCCATTTCAGGCATTGTTCAAGTCAGCAGACAATCCAAAACCATAGTGCAAAGTGGTTTTTAGTAAAAATTCTAGTGAAAAGATTTCGTCCCACTTAACGAATAGCAATAATATTTACATAGAAATGCTTTTCCAATGCCTGTCATGATTTAAATCTTTAGATCTTGAGACTGATTATGTAGATCAGTTTCAAACTTAGAGATTATCATAGAATCATGTAATGATCCAGGTTAGAAGGGACTTCAAGAGGCCAAGTCCCTACTTAAAGCAAGATAGGCTATAAGTCAGACTTTACCCAGTCTGGGCTTGAAAACCTCCAATGATGGGATCTGCATTACCTGTTTGGGTAACCTGCTCCAGTGCTTGACTGGCTCTTAGGGTGAAAAGAAATTTCCCTATATCCTGTCACAATCTTTCTTATTTCAACTTAAATGTTCTTTGCATGTCACAGGGTATGTGCTCTGACCCCGACCATCTTGGGGGTCCTCCACTGAGCATAGTCCAGTTTATCAATGGCTTTCTTGTAGTGGGGGAAGTGGCAAAATAGGATGCACTACTCTAGATGCCGACTAGCAAGTACTGGGATAAAATGCTGAAGGGGAGTAATCACTTCCCTGATCTACTGGCTGTGCTCCATATGGCCTAGGTTGGTGCTGGCTGGCTTTGCTGCCAGGATACACTGCTGGCTTATTTCAGCTCACTGTTTACCAAGACAGGTCCGTTCCTCAGGCACTTCATCCCCAGCCTGTAATGGCGCAAGGAGTTCTTCTTTTCCAGCTGCAGGACTTGGCCTTTGTCCTTTTATAATATCTTACAGTTTGTGTTTGGCCATTCCTCTAGCCTGTCCAGGTCCTGCTGACTAACAGCCCCACCCTCAAGCATATCTACCAATACCCCCATTTGTTGTCATCTGCAGACTTGATGAGACCATAGTCTGTTGCCTCTTCTGGGTCATTGATTGGGATGTTGAAGAGGAGAGGTCCCAATACAGACCCCTCTGATATTCCACTTGTTTCTGGCCTCCAGGTAGAGTTTAACACATTGACCACTACCCTCTGAGCCTGACTATCCAACCAGTTTTTTAATTGTCTAGTTGTCTATGCATCCAGACTAACATCTTGTGTTGAATACAAGAATATTGTGGGAGACAGTGTTTAAAGCTTGCTGGTCAATTGTGGGTCCCAGACACAGTTTAAATGTCTTGGAACAAAGGAAAACATTGATGCCATTCAGGACTTCTCCATTGTTACTATATGGAAGATAGTCCATAACCTGATGGGCAAAATAATAGCCATTTTTATTCAAAAAAATATGTCTGAAGCCAAATTGTTTATGATTTGCCGACAAGCTGTTCAGGACTGGCGCATCACTGCTTGAAGCAATTTGTTACTTTATTATCCCTTGATAGAGATCATAGACTTAGGATATATTTAAGTATGAAAGCCTCCAGTTCATCCAAAATGTGTTTAAAAACTATCATTTGATGTTCACATATACTGAGTTTGGAACATCCCACAGCAGAATAGGAAACTTTCTGACATAAAAACGGATGCAGGAGCAAGGAAGTGATTTTCTTCTGAGAACCTGATTAATCTGTGCACTCAGTCAGTCTTCTGTTGATGTTTAGTCATCCATTATTACTTTTAAAACAAAAGTGGTACTCTTGACTTGCTTTTCACCAAATCAAGTAATTTTATTTCCTGCATATTATTTATCTGTTTTACTAAGCAGTTTTTCTGAAAGGCTTATATTTCTTTTCTTGACAGGAAAACCTACATGGCTAACTGAAACTTTTTTCTTTCAGTATGACAGAACCTCTATTAAAATAAATGCATCATTTTGACTTGACATTCACAGTACTCCATTTGGATATGCTAACAGAGAATTTGCAGCCTTTATGCCAAAAAGTCTTTATGTTTTCATTCTGATTGGTATATACCTCCATATTTTTACCAAAGTGTTATTTCTTTCCAAGTAGCAAAACTCAGCCTTGTAGGAGAACTCTTTATATCATGTTTATGTAGAAGGTCTACTTTCAAGTCTTGAACAGATACTTAAAAAACAAACAAGCCAGCCAGTAGGGTTATTTACCTTTCAGTAAGTCAGATTTTTTTTTTTTTTTAGTTTTTCTGTATAGGTATTTTCAACAGCCTGCTCTTTTTTGTCAGAGCTCAGTATTTTATCATCTGAATTGCAGGTGAAGATGAAACCAGATGATGGTTGAGATTGCTATGGGTTTTATTCTTGTGTATACATATGCTATAGAAACTTCTGAGTAAGACTTTCTGAAATTCAAAAATTATTTGTGTACCATTACTGTGATGCTCACATATAGATATCCTGAAGGTCCAAGGTTAGGTTGTGAGACCTCACCTGGAGTACTGTGTTCACCTCTGGGGCACCAGGCATAAGAAGGACATGGACCTGCTCAAGTGTTTCCAGAGGAGGGCCACAAGGATGATGAGGGGGATAGAGCACCTCCCCTGTGAGGACAGGCTGAGAGAGTTGGGGTTATTTAGACTAGAGAGAAGGCTCTGGGGAGACCTTAGGGTGGACCTTCCAGTACTTAAAGGCAGCCTACAGGGAAGATGGGGAGGGACTCTTTATAAGGAAGTGTAGTTATAGTACAAGGGGTAGCAGTTTTAAACTGAAAGAGGGTAGATTTAAATTAGATATTAGGAAGAAATTCTTTACTGTGAGGGTGGTGAGACACTGAAACAGGTTGCCCAGAGAAGTTGTGGATGCCCCCCCTCCCAGAAGTGTTCAAGGTCAGGTTTGAAGGCGCTTTGACCAACCTGGTCTAGTGGAAGATGTCCCTGCCCATGGCAAGCGGATTGGAACTAGATGATCTTTAAGGTCCCTTCCAACCCAAACCACTCTATGATTCTATAATTAGGTTTTTTTTCAACAAGTTTATAGTATTATAATCCTATACTGCAGTGCAGGTTTGATACTGCTAGAGAAATTATTAAGAAGGTATTACAATTTTGAGTCTGTTACAGTCTTTTTTCCTGTCTTTCAGATGGCATAGACAAAGCAGGTGGTTCTTTAGATCACCTGACTGCAAGTTGGATGAGAGTTATGATCTGCAGCTCAGCCTGGATTAGATGAACTGTTGGCTGACTAGTGGAGCTGTTCAGAGAAGGTGGCTGACATAAAAACAACTCATGCCATAGTACACTGATACAATTCAAAACAGTTTCTTTTTGAGGTATTTCTTATTCATACTTCTTATCTCATATTTGTTAAACCCAAAATACAATTTTTCATTTTTATTTTGAGTGGCTTTCAACATGTTACCTCAGTGTAGTCATGGTAGAAGAGAGCAGTAGTCTTTGATTTGTTATTGTTGAAACCACTGACATGTTGAAAAACAGGTACTGTCTCCCTAAACCTTCCAACGTCACCAATTCTTGCTACAGGCTTTGAGCCCATGAAAGCGGCTTCTGTGATTACCTCTCCTGTGTCCCTGCAGTTTTCAACGCTGGATGCATTCACAAAAAATCCTTCAAGAACTCTGGTCTTAAATGCAACCATACGAGTTTGTAGTTTTCTTTTCTCTTGGGTTTCTTTTCTGCCTGTGTTCTTCTTAGCACCTTTGCTTTTTACTGCCTTACAACTCTTGGCAGCCAGGGTGGGGGGGAAGTACTGATAAAGGCAGAGGAGAAGACCTTTGACCTTTTAATTTATGTGGAAAAATGTTAAAATAAGAGTGAAAAGCTTAAAAAGGGCTCTAACAACTTGCTATTGGCTAAGTTTTGTGGCTATTTAGGATTTAGTTGTTTGGGGCTGCTCTGCTCCTGTAAAATCAGTTATGCTTGTGTTGTTCAAAGCATACCAGTGAGCATAACCACAGAAATGAATTAGGAAATAAAGAAAGATGATTCTTTTTATATTAATGTACTTAAAACATGGGGAAACTTAAGTTCAGTTACTTAGTCTTTTAAACAGGTTTTGCAGTCCTTTCCCAAATGGACCTATACTTTGTCCACTGTACCAAGACAAGCTCTTCCAGGTTGACATCACTCTTCCTATTGAGGATATGCCAGTACTCAGAATAGAATTGAAGATCTATGGGGTAAAATAGTACAAGAAGTGTAACAACTGATCGAAAATCAAATCCATTATAAGAAACTTATTTTACATTTTTGTTTCATTTAAAAATGAGCAATATGAAAAATGTTACCACAAAAAGGTTTGTTTTGTACATGTTTTGAGTTAGGCATTGAACAAACTATGTGTTACTGAGTATGATACTGCTGATCGACCTGCAGGATATAAGTATGATGAAGTGTATAGATGTAATCAATCATGTATTTAGTAAAATATATGGCAAATATATTCGAACAGAAACAGGTTTTTTTACCACTTAGTTTATAACTTGTGATTTTGTCATTATTTGAGTTCCTTTGAGAGCAGCTGGACTGTAAGAGAATTAAAAACAATCTTCATTTGCTATTACAAATATTTAAACTTCACAGAAGAGCTCATTAAAATTACAACTATTGTGTGAAATTCCCTATTATATACTAATTTGCTTTCCTTCATTTTATTTCCTATAAAAAGCAGTCTTCTAGTGTCTAGTCTAGCAGCCCGTGACTTAATCATTAGATTTATACTTCCTGTCCATAGAGTGTTGAAAGGTCAGTGGAATCAAAAAACATTGCCTTTGGCCATCCATTATGAGTCATAGACCTACTCTCCTTTGTTGAAAGCAACTATCAGCCTAAGAGGTATTCCTTTCAAAGTTGCAATGCTTACTTTGTTTCCCTCTTAATCAGTGGATTAAAATCTCCCAAGAATTTGGAGCTTCTAAGCAATTTGCTGAAACAGCAAGTGATCTGACTAACCTTAGCCACCTATTTTACCAGCTCTTTGAAGAAAAGCTGTTTTTAAGACAGGCAATGTTAGGTTAGCATGCATAAAAATAGTATATTTCTTTAAGTATAACTTTAAAGAAAGAATGTTAGCATTTGAAATGCTTTGTAATATTGGTCACTAAATGTTATTTGTAATTTCAGTCTCTTACTGGAAATGCAATTCACTAGTATGTTATTTCCTATACAGTTATTTCCTGAAATAAAAAAGATAGTTAAACAAGGTAACAAGAAGGATTTGTTAAGAGTTCATTAAGGACTTGATGGAACTCTCTGCTGCCAGTGGTCATCAAATTACTATATCAATTTTAATATCCATATGCATGTACTCTGAAGTAATATCAGGATGCTACCTCTAAGAACGGCCTCTAAAGAACATTCTGCCAAAGTGCAGAGTTTGATGCTTTTATCTTAGAATACGTGGCTTGTATACCAATTGCCCTACCGCCTAAGACCAACGTTGAATGTACTAACTTAAGTACATTGACCCTTGCACTCCAGCCTTCTGGGCACTTCTGGTTTACAGTCTTAACTGTCCAGGGACCATATAACAGTTAAAGCAAGGAACATGCCAGCTTTGCACTGGAGTGTCATCAGCATCAATAAAAGGCGCAAGAGTGCTATTGATCAATGGTAAACCTTA
>WEKW01006783.1:0-22498 GCA_013389905.1 Sula dactylatra
AAAAAAAAGAGGCATACTACTGCAAACATGTTACTGCGTTATTTCACAAACTGTCTCCCAGGCAAGCTCTTTTAGGGGGTGCTCCCTCAACATGTCAGGTGCCGGCCAGAGATTATTCCATCACTTTTCAACAGGAGCCCAGGTCCTTTGAAATAAGGAAAAATAAACAACATAAAATGTGCCAAAGAGGAAGTCCAGGAACCCTGAAGAGAAGAGAATTTTCTTAGGCGTTATCACTGGCGATAATCTAGAATCACCCTACCATAGTTCTGAAAGGAATTTTTAAAAACAAGAAGTTATTGTTATTCTTCCCACAGCCTACTGTTCTACCATCCCTCCCAAAACCTACCAATTCTGAAATTTTGAATTATCTTCGTGTTTTTTCAAATTTCAGTCCCATTAATAGAGTCAGAATTAGGCCTTATGTCTACAAAATCAGTATCCTACGGACCTCGCATTCAGAAAAATATTGCTTTGTTTTCTTAGTTAATATTGTTAACAGATTCTTCTCTGAGTGAATGCTGAAATAACTTTCCGTGTAGGAAACACCTGACTTAAATCTGAAGTGAAAGAAAGCAGTTCACCAAAATGAAGAAAGCCTGTCAACTGCTCCGAGATACTGAAATTCTCACTTGAATTGTTAGCTAAAGGAAAGAAATAAAGCTTAGAAATAACCCTTTCAGAACAGAAAAAAAAATGAAGTCTTCTGCCTCCTACAGCTGAAGAAAAATCACACTGTATTCTGTTTAACAGTAACTAGTCTGTGGTTCTTTCTAGAGGCCAAATCCTTAACTGTTATCTCCATCAAAAAAAGTTGTTACCAACTGTATCAGTAAGTTTCTCTGTAGCTTTGAGTTGACATAGCTGTCAAACACCTTTCCTGAATACACACACTCCTGTTTTCAAGCTACAGGACAAAGACATGAATTCCAGTCAGACAAGCACACAGTTTAGTTTTGGACAATGTCTCTTTATTTTTACAAAACAGACTTGTTACTTTAAAGCATCCAGAAGTCCCTTCAGTAAATAAGAAAACTATTAACGTAAGCTGCTCATTTAATTTAAACTTTTAAGGATCATAGTTAGGTAAAACAAACATGAGAAACATACTTTACGAGGAGTTACCTCCAACTCGGTACCTCAAACTTCTACCTAACAGTTGAGGATTAGTAGCTACAAGCAGACATGGGGATTTAGACCAGTGCAGAAAGAAAACTAAGAGGACATCAGCTAGCCAGCTGAAGGCTATTTTACCTGACAACTGCATGTTTAAAGCATATACACAGAGCTTCTGCTAGGGACCTTGCAGATTTTACAGCAATACCCAGTTTCATTTTTCAAGCAAGAGAAACTTTTTCCTTGTTAAAAAAGTGTATCAGTGTCAAGCTAAAGATTTGGTAATATATGAAAGCCTGAGAAATACTACGTAGAGAGTTATAAGGATTGCATTACAAAAATCTAAACTCAGAACATCACTGTCAATTTTCTTTATGTACCATCATATTTTCTTACTATAGGGTTCAAGTGCACAGATAAAATCAGTTACTTTTGCACGAACAAAATTTTCCATGATTGAAACACATACTAAATTATGTAGCCTACTTCAGCAAAACAGGTTTTTATAACTCCTGCATAGCAACTAGCAAAAGACAACTTAGTTTGTTGGATGCAAGGAGAGCAACCACCAAAGGAGTTCTTGGTGTCAGCTCAGGCTTTCAAGAAGGTCTTATATTTCTTTGTGATAAAGAGCATTTCCCACACAAATAAACCATTGCCTTCTAAAAACCAAATAGGTAGGTAGGTTTGGGGAAGGACGAAGTAATGATTAAGATAAATTTTTATGCTTTTATCATTAAAAGAGAATTTAACAACACTTTTAAGACCTTTAAATACATGAAATTATTTCTTTAAAATGCTAAGCATGCCCTTCTGCCAGCGTCACATAACCTCAACCAGTTAATCCCTAGGTGTATTTAATTAGTTTCCAGTTTTAATGTGGGCTTTTTTTCCCCATTTCTCCAAATGATAGACAGTAATAAGACACCATACTAGCATTTATAAAGTGCTTATTTTGACACTGGACATGGACCACCTGTTCTAAACAAAGCTAAGCATGAGTGCACGTCTGAAAAAATTTTAGAGCTAAACAGAATTACCAGTCACCCAAATTAACAGAGAAGACTCTCTTGTGGCTACTTTTTAAACTTTCACTCAGCCAGAGCATCACCCATTGTAAACCTGCTGTCTACAACTGTCTCTCCTTCGCAGGCTGGGGCACAATTCCTCAAAGCATTAAATATCCCAAGACCTAGTAAATGGGAAAATTAAGCAGTTATGCATTTAGTCTGGAATCGAGGGCAATTTGAACAAAATAATATGAAAAAATAAGACATCTTCATTCTAGCTTGAAGATCTGGACCAAAACAGTTCTTTTCCCTAAAGTAACGGTAATCGACTGCAGTACACATTTATGCCATAACTGAACTTTCCACTTTTTCCACTTGATGAATGCAAGAAAATCTCTCACAACAACGCACTTACATTGCTGCTTCTTCATTGAGAGTTCGAGGGAAAAAATAAAGATTCTTCTATCCCATTAAAATAGTATGGGTTTTAAGTAGTGAAAAAACTCTGCTCTTAACTATTCCTTATTTTTGTTTCTAAATACTTCAAATAACACAATAGAGACCATACTTACCCAATAACCTACTTGAAAATAAATTCATTTTCAATTAAAGCAGTGAACTTCATTGTGTTATTAGCTAGAAAGATGTAAGCTACTGTTCCAAGCCCCTAGATTTAACTGCATTACTTCACATTACATCCAGCAATCACAAACAAAAAAAAGGCAGTAATACACTATAGTTTTCATGGTACAGTTTCTACATTTCCTAAACCAAATGTAAAATCAATTTGACATAGAATAAAAATCTCATGTGAACACCAAGTAAGATGTAGCAGTCTCTTCAGTGTCAGAACAGCCTGTTCAGGACAAGAACGTGAGCCCTAGTGGAAATTAATCTTTGAGAAACTCCATGATTTACACTAACAATTAGATTTTTATGATTATAAGCTAGTGAAGTTTCTTTGAAACTTTGTGGAGGAGGGAGCCAATAGATGATTTGAAATTAAAAGGAATTAAATATAACACAAAATACAAAGACCTTTACCTCAACAATTCAGTACATATTGCACCCATATTTCAAACACTGCACACAGGCCCAGTCCTCCCACTTCCAAAAGGCCTTAGCAAACTAGAAAAGATACTGAAAGGGAAACAAAAACCATCAACAACTCTTTTACGGAGTGCTGGGAGACCTTGCACAAGCTGGCTGTGCCTCCCTTTCCCACCTGCGGGATGTCTGGATGCTTCGCCCTCTCTCAGCCACCGTGAGGCAAACGGTTGGAATAAAGAGGTCCCACAGCAGCAAGGCGAGTGGCTGCCCGCTTTTGCATGGGAAGACAGATAGGTGGCTGCAGGAGACAGGAAGGAAGAGGAAGCAGTTGGGGGGGGGGGGTGTGGGCACCATCAGCCACATGGTAGCAATGGCCACCCATGGAGGTGGATCCACCCAAAGTTCAAGAGGATCCAATGGAAGTGGATCTACCTCCAGCATGGGTCTCCTGGCACCAATACAGCATGCCAGGGCTCCCCCTCTCCATGACACCACCAACACAGCATTGCAGGAGCACCCAGCCAGCGCCCTACCATCAGCCCAGCCTCCACACCTGGCTGTCCCACAGGCTCACACATTCCATCTCCCAGCATTTACAAATATTTTTTGATTGGCACAGGTGGTGTGAGCCCTTCTCTCTCCCATCTGCCCACCTCTTCCCCCACCCATCCTGAAGGGGTGCCATCTCCTCTGCCCTGAGCCCCAAGAAAAGGGGATGAGACAACCTGGCTTCCACCAGGCTGCTGCACCCGGGTGACAGAAGGAGTCCCTTGGAGGGCCACCGAGGTCCCTGGAGGCTGGAAGTGGGGTTTCTTCAGTCTGAAGATGAAAAGGCTCCCCGATGGCTGGTTGAAGATGAAGCCAGACACTCCACAGTGGTGCACAAAGAATAGCAACAGATCAAGCAAAGTAGTTAGAGACAGTTGTTCATTTAGAGAAGCAGAAGACTGCAGCCTTGCCAGGAAGAAGGCTGGCCTGCAGCGTTAAGGTCCCTTCTAGCTAGTTCTCTTCAAGGTTGGGCAAATAAACAATTTTTAAAAACCCAAAACAATAAAACAAGAAAACAACAGTAAAAGTGTTTTCCTCCTCTCTTATTTGGTTCTTTGGCAAGTGCATCTGGACTCCTCTGTCCCCTCTTGGTCTCCCCAGTCCAGGAAACACACTAATGTATGGGGTGTGGGCCCAGCCCAGGGCCTCCGAGTTGGTGAGGGGCTGGGGCATGTGGCACACAAGGGCAGGCTGAGGGAACAGTCTCCGGTCATGAGGGTGGTGAGACACTGGCTTAGGCTGCCCAGAGATGCTGTGGATGCCCCATCCTTCCAGGAGTGTTCAAGGGTGGGTTGGCTGGGGCTTTGGGCAGCCTGTTGTAGTGAAAGATGTCTGCCCACCTCCCCTCTGTGCCTGGGAAAATCATGGAACAGATCCTCCTAGAAGCTGCATTAAGGCACATGGAGGACAGGGAGGTGATTTGAGACAGCCAGCATGGCTTCACCAAGGGCAAGTCTTGCCTGACCAACTTAGTGGCCTTCTATGATGGGGTGACTACATCAGTGGACAAGGGAAGAGCCACTGATGTCATCTATCTGGAAATCTCTAAGGCTTCTGACATGGTCCCCCACAACATCCTTCTCTCTAAACTGGAGAGATATGGGTTTGATGGATAGACTGTTCGGTGGATGAGGAATTGGTTGGATGGTCACATCCAGAGTAGTGGTCAATGGTTCAACATCCAGATGGAGATCAGTGACAAGTGGTGTCCCTCAGGGGTCCGTATTGCGACCAGTACTGTTTGATATCTTCATCGATAACATAGTTGTAATTTGTGCAACCTCAGCAAGTTTGCAGACGACACCAAGCTGAGTGGTACAGCTGACACACCTGAAGGATGGGATGCCATTCAGAGGAACCTGGACAAACTCAAGAAGTGAGCCCATGTGAACCTCATGAGGTTCAACAAGGCTAAGTGCAAGGTCCTGCACCTGGGTCAGGGCAATGTCCAGTATCAATACCATATGGGGGAAGAAGGGATTGAGAGCAGCCTTGTGAAGAAGGACTTGGGGGTACTACTGGTGGATGAAAAGCTGGACATGAGCCAGCAATGTGCGCTCGCAGCCCAGAAAGCCAACTGTATCCTGGGCTGCATCACAAGAAGCATGGCCAGCAGGTTGAAGGAGGTGATTCTGCCCCTCTGCTCTGCTCTGGTGAGACCCCACCTGGAGTGCTGTGTCCAGCTCTGGGGTCCACAGTACAGGAAAGACATGGACCTGTTGGAGCCGGTCCAGAGGATGGCCATAAGCATGATCCAAGGGATGGAACACCTCTCGTATGAGGACAGGCTGAGAGAGTTGGGGTTGCTCAGCCTGGAGAAGAGAAGGCTCTGGAGAGACCTTATTGTGGCCTTTCAGTACTTAAAGGGGACTTATAAGAAAGATTAGGGCCTGTAGTGATAGGACAAGGAGTAATGATTTTAAACTAAAGGAGGATAGATTCAGACTAGATGTAAGGAAGAGAATTTTTTACGATAAGGGCGGTGAAACATTGGCACAGGTTGCCCAGAGAGGTGGTAGATGCCCCATCCCTGGAAACATTCAAGGTCAGGCTGGACGGGGCTCTGAGCAACCTGACCTAGTTGAAGATGTCTCTGTCATTGCAGGGTCTGAACTAGATGACCTCTAAAGGTCCCTTCCAACTCAAACCGTTCTATGATTCTATAATCATCTTAGTAAGACCTTACCATCATTAAATTGTGAGGTTCAGGATTTGTGGGGGAGCATTTCTTGTACATAAGCTATGGACATTGACTATTTACATACCAAAAAACTTTATTTGCAAGTGAAAGAAAACACTGCACCTTCTTCCAAATACCAGAGAAACACCGCAGCATTTTCATTGACTATTGTGCAACTCCTTCCAGCCATTATACTCGCTTACAGCACATATGCTCCTCAACTAACTACTATACTGTCAAGGGTAACTACATATTCAAGTGAAATGCAAGCAAAAGACACCATGTGGTAGTCCTTTCTTGACTAGAAGATACACATCAAAAAACTGTATGAAGACACAGTAATTTCCATAACACCCTCTTTAACAGCTGCCGCCTCCTCCTCCTCCTAAGGAGAAAGCAAATTATCTAATAAGTAGGGAATTTCACTCCCCTATCAGACAAGAGAATAGGAAGCCAGTTAACAACTGAGATACAAGTGAAATCACTTTCACCCTTATTTATTACACTAGCCTCCCTTATTTATGCACACTAGCTGCACTTCTATCTAGATCAGAACTATAAATACATATTTTAACATAATATATCCATCGTGTGCATACATACACACACACTCCCCTATTAATATATACACACACACCCCTATTATGACTGAATACCCTAATAAACCATTCTTTTGACATGCTGAAGTACATAAGTCCAAACTAGTTAATGTTTACTCAAAGACACCAATCCCTCAAAATTCAAGAGGTCATAACCGTCCACCAAAAGTTCAAAAATCAGCTGACATCTACAGTTTGCAATGAAGTTACAAGAGCAATTTTATACCAAGCAACAAGTGTATCCTTGTCAATTCCTACACTATCTCAAGCCACAGGTTAACAAGTGTTAATAAATATAGATCTTAATTACCTGCAATAACTACAAATTAGACACTGATTTCCCCTGCCCAAGTAGAAAAGATGAATCATTTTCTAGTAAGTCCACTTCAACAGCCAAACATTTACACATTTAGAATATTCATTGGTCACAGAATTCAGTTAGATTCTTCACATTGAATTCTCCCAATTATCTTCAAAACAGAAAAGATAGCTACGTACTCAGAAAAGCAGATGGTTCCATAATATTATAAAGCTAAACAACGCATAGCTACCCAGAAGACAATTTTACACTGAAGCATGCAGTTTAGTACCAAAAACTCAATTGCAGAAGACAGTATTACCATACTTCAATATAATAACCTATAGTGCTAAACATCATTCATACCTAATATATGTCAGTTCATGAACACATTTGCTTTGAAACTCTTCCAAAGAATTGGAGGCTGGGCAGCAGATACACCTCCTGGCACAAAACCAAAACACTTTAAAACATGTTCCCTGTAAAACAAATAGAATAACCACAACAGTGTGTCTAGATGACCCTTGATTCTCATTGTGAGACCAAAGCGGAGTGGAGAAAGAAGGCAGTGCAACAGCAGGGTGATTTAAAAGACAAAGTTAGAAACAGCCAGCTAGAAAGCAGTCAGGAAAAAGCTGCAGGGAGAAGGAAGGAATGGCCACCAAGCCTGAACTGCAGAAGGAAGGGCAGCTTAGAAGGTGGTAAATGCGAACCTACAGAAATCAGGTAAATAAATGCCTTTAGTGGACATCAGGGACATGAAAAAAATTAAAGCACTCAGGAACCACTTAAAATTTAAGATAAGGCTTTATAGATGCAGAAGCTAGATCTACTGCTGTAGGTGAAGTTTAATAGTTTCTTACCTGTTAAACACAAAAGTTTTTTAAAAGTTAAAAAAACAGAACGATTTGTATTCTCTCAGGCTCCTTGCCCATTACAGGGTATCCTGGCAACAGCAAAAAATCTCAATCTACAGTATTAGCAGATTAGCAGGACTGAATTAGGATTGAATTAGATGAGCAGATTTCTTCCTACANATTTATTTTTAAATCAACTTTAATTAAACATCCCCCTTTACTTTTGGGAGACAAAGAAACTTCATTGCCTCATTGAAATAAAACTGCCGTTATAACCTGCACTTGACTGTGGAACCTAACATGAATCCAGACTTTTCTCTTTTTTTGTTTTTATAAACTATAGCAATTTCATATAAAGTAACATCTTCAGATCTAGAAGATCTGAAATACCCATTACTAGAGTTTTTCACAGCAGTCTTTTCCACCCTTGTAACTATTCTCTTGTTGTATTAACATCTGATTTATCCACAAACCTGCACAGAAATAAACATCCAAGCATTAAGGAGGCCAGTTGTTTTGGCATGTCTGTATAAACAATTCAGCCAGCTTCAATTTCAGATCAGTCTAAGTTTGAAAAAACCAATGTGGTCCACATACAGACTTACAAAGTAACCAACTGTTTTAAGACAGCACTCTTGTCACCTAGAATTCATCATTAAGACAACCTCTGCTTTTGATAGTTTAATTCTTTCAATGTAAAGCAAAGTAACATTAAAGAGCTTAATTAGATATCCATAATTGGCTTCCGAGTGACACTTACCTGCCTGTGCTTTGGTGAACACCAAATAGGCAAGAAAAAGCATCCTACCAATTGATACTCCTTTCTGATGTAGCTGTTTCTGGCAGTTGTAAGATGAATTTCTAATACAAAAATTCACCTTCCCTTTCCACCAGTTACAGAGGGCTTTTTGATTTTGCTTTTTAACATGGGTTTCAAGCAAGACGAGATTTTTGTTTCTCTTGGGAACATAGGTAATATTGTTCACGGAAAGAAAGAAGTAGAAGTACTACCAACTAAGAAGGGTAGCAAATATTTGGCTAAAATAGTTCATTAATTCATGTCAGTGACAACCTAGTATTTGGCTGAAAAGCTCTGCTATCAGGGCTTGCCACAAATATATCTTCAGCTAAAACCAAAACAAAACCAAACCATTCACCTCAAAAGCATTTCAAGTATTCTGCCAAAGAGAAGAATGATTTAACTTCACACCTTCCATGTTAAAGACAAAAAGCTGTGTCTTCAAAGCTGTTTCTTGATCTTTGCAGATGATTTAATACATAGCCTCTGTCAACCTAAAGATATATACTACAAAAAAATTCCTTTTTAACTAAAAGGAACTCTCGCATTCTAGTTAAACAATCACCCAACAAAAGGGATTTTTTCTTAGCTTTGTTAGGACTATTAAGTTTTGTGGCTTGAAATACCATGATGTTTGTTATCTCCAATAGTTCTGGAACCAAAAGACACATTTGCATTTTATTCACAACAGCACAAAGACTCTAAGCCTTACCATACACAAACACTAAACACAACTTCCTCTAAGGCTATTTCAGTAACCAATATACACATGAACTGAAGGTCAATGTAATACATTGACCAAAATACTTTCAAAGGTCACATGCGTTTTTCATCCTTAGACCTTGCATTCTACATGTCAAGCAGATTTGCCAATCCCTTGTGAGTCAAGTGACTAACTAGAGCAGAAAAAGTAAACAAGTTCACTGGACTTAGTTTGCTTTACTAAGTTTCCTTGGTTATCATTTCTGCATTTCAGATACACACCTATGTTCAGAAGTAGAGTTCCAAGCAGGGAGAATGTCACTTCCTCAGTTATGTCATGTGGGAGGAAACTAAGAAGCCTGCTTAGCTTAATGCACTTTCAGAAGAGTTTAAGATATTGTCCACAGAGATTTCAATTGCCAGGAAAACTATCCAAATGAAAACCACTATTAATACTCTCCTTACAAGGATGTCTTTCTAATATTTCTCCATTCTTCCTCCTGTTTGAAAACTTCAGTGTCTAAATACTATTGTTTAGCACCAGAACAGTCACCTTTCAATTCAATACAGTAGGATTATACAGGAAAAGAAAAACACTAGTGTAATCAAAATTAACAAGATACTAGCAGTGCAAGTATTATAGCATACCCAGGAAACAGAGTTCCACCAGAAGCCTGCTCTGGTCAATCCAGACTTCTTCATTCTACCTCAGAATCTACAAGAGCAGAGAGTTTGATTTAAAGAATGACTTCTACTCAGTGGTACAGACGGTTATTTGGCTCAGACTGTTCCCCTCCGCAGCACAGATTAGGTATTGAAAGGGACTGCAGTATAGATAAAGGAAAAAAAAAGGAAAAACCACAGGAGTTGCTTAAAATAATAAGAAAAAGAATCAACTGACTGGACGAAGTTCAAGTCTATTTAAATCTGGCTTTCCTACATCCAGGGATGGTTCACATCCAGCAATAGTTCATCTACATTAACATGATACTTCTGTCAGGGAGAAGTGGGGCCATGATAAAAGGTATCAAAAATTTAAATCTGAAGATAACATGCAAAGGCAGAATGGAAGTATTGTCATGTGTATTATTACATTCAAACACAAAACCATGAAAACTCATCACCACTAGAACATATCCACGCTCACGTTTATCTGATATACCTGAAAAATAAAGCAAGGCACAACTATTCAGGATAGCATTCATGTTCACATGAAGTGCAACAGCATGGTAAAGCCTGTTCTAAAGTATTACCTGACAAACTTCACACTTTTTTAGGTAGAGAATTTAACCACTATGGGACCAGCTGCCACAAACAGGGCTAAACAAATTTTATTAATGCTGCATGGACTGGGACATGTCTACTTCTAAAACCATTCCCATGTATCTCTGTTGGGCCAAACACTGAAACTGAACAGGTCTCTTTGCTTACAGAAACCAACACAACATCTGTGCATCCTGGTAAAACAAGTGCAAGAACTGCAGGCTACTGAATGGTGCTGCTCTTACAGTAATTAATTCCATGTGTTCAAAATAGTAACTTATACAACCTACTATATCTGAAATATAGTTGCTATATAAGATTAGGTTATTGCGATGTAAAAACACTCAGTGAAAAAATTCCAGTTTCATTTTGTAGCCCCCACAACCCCATCAAGGGGGCAATCAGTTTGACAATATCACTGGCAGAACACCAGCATCTCTTCAGGAACAATAAAGGTGCGTGGACCACAATTAATAATGGGAAGCGTAAGCCACTGCATGGTTTAGTTCTATTCCCTCTTTGGGCCATATTGTTCTCAGAACAAGTACAAGTGTTTTTATACAACACTGTGCCTAAGTTAAAAATAGTTTATTTTTTCACTTTTTACACTGGCTTATTGGCCCAGAAGGATTCCCCAGTGAAGTTACAGTCTCAGAATACAAAACTGTTTCATGTTAATGCTCAAGGCAGAGCACTGTGAAATCATCATTTAAGACTCATCATTGTTCCTTACCATACCTCTCCAAACGTCTGGTGGGAAAAATAATAATCTGCCCTCCTCAGAACACTCATGTCTTAGGGCTTACTACAGAAGTTAACCAGGAACATCTTTTCGCAAAAATTTCTATTTAAGCAACCCTTCGAAATTATGTGTGCTTACAGGCACATTTGTATGCTGAAATGTCACCATCCACACTCAGAATAAGGACCAGGATTGAAATTCCAGCCAGTCTGACAGGAGTGCTATAGGAGGCTAAGCTGGCTATGCAAAGCAGCCCTGCACTACCCCTTACTGTGCAGTCTCCCTCTGTCAGCTCCCCAAAGCTGGTCAAACTTCTGCCAAGACATTTCCAAGTGAAAAATGTACTTTAAGAGATGACAAATGCAGTTGGTGGAGGAAGAAGGGAAGGATTTTTTCTGCCAAGTCCACATGCTGAAACAGCTCAAAAGGTCTGTCAATCACCAGGCCAAGGAAGACGGAACACACCATTAGAGACAGGGCAACTAGGATTTGTCTCTTCCATCTTTCTAAATTTTATCATCTCAGGCCTGCTGTGTGATTGCAGAGTAAAAGTTCTCCTGAATGTGATGATAAAGAAGAACAAGACATGTAAGGCTGAATTTGGACAATTCAACATCAGTTCTACTACTGTCTCAACCCCTGATAATCTGCAAGTGTAAATGAGTCCTGAATTCCTGTATGACTACTCTGGAAATGTAAAAATCAGTAATGCTGACTGCTTCAGCAGTACACTTTTCCTTTTTTGTTTGAACATTTAAGGAAAAACTATTGGAACTTAAGGAGAGCACCTTAAGCTTAGATGTATGAATTTTAGCAGAGGTTTTTTCTTCTTAAATATTTATTCTATTCTGTTCCAAGTCAGTACTCTCAAAAAGTGTGTGGGTTTGGGTTTTTTTTTCAAGTCTAAGACACCACCATCAGATCACAGGGATACAGTTACCATGGCTGCACTGGTGCTGTGCATGACTTGAGCCATAGCTTTAACTTTCAGCATTTCACTCAGACTGCCTCCCTCTGCCCCAACCAGATGGAATGCTGCTGAAGACGAGCAGGCTAGAGATGAGAAGACTACTGTTTTAACATGCTTACCAGTATTTGGCAATAGTATGATAAAGAGTTCCCTAACGTAGTACCAGAAGCAGTGCTCCTAGAAGGCAATACAGCTGCATCAGACACTTTGCTGGACCAAAGCTACTCAGCCCTGTCTCTCACTTCCCTTAATTAACCTGAGTACAACAGCATGCTAACCGGCCACACAGCTTCTGAACCCAATCACTACTCAACACGGCACACTGAACAAAAGCATATGCATAACTGGCTTGGACATTTCTAGCAAGACGCTGTAGTATATCATGTAAACATACCTATTTTCTCTGAACAACCTTTAACTGTTCAGATAAACAAGTTCATCCTGCTTTTCACCTCATTGATGAGACCTTGACAGTTGGATGCATACCAAATTTTAAGGCGCCTACATGGAGGCGGAAGAAAGCCGCTTCCTTCAGCAACTTCTAACCAGAACACCGGAGTGTTCTTTCTGTATAGACAGTGCACTCAAGTCTGTTAAGAGCTTTCTTTTTTATGCAAAACCTTAGTCTTGTTAAAAACGTACTTAAGATCATTTGCAGTTCAGAAGTGGAAGTCAGCAGCCTCTAGGAGCCTGCCAAAGTTTTGAAGTGTGACTAGATTTACTTTTCTGAGAGACTCAGCGTACAAAACTAAGGAAAAACTGCTTTGAATGAGAAGAATTCACCAAACCTCACCTACATAAGTTTAATGAATTACTATCATTTTTATTTGGGTATATGCAAAAATAAGTTCTAGAAAAGAAATTAGAAGCCCAGCAAAATAATGAAAGATCATGGAGAAGGCATTTTGCACATAAGACTTTGAAGTGGCTATTAAGTTAATATTATCTTTTTTCCTCCTTTCCCAACCCCAAGGCAATTTATATTTTGGAGCAAATCACTCCAGTAATCCAAGCTCTGCCGTGCTGTGCTTTTACAAACCACGCACATTGCAATTACACCACATTTTTCAGGCACAGATGCCTCTGGTGCCTCTACTGAACAGAATTATGCCTTCCCCATGGAACGCTCCTATTTTGATGGACAATACTAGAAAAATCAAGATTGCCTAACAGAATAAGCCACTTTCTTCCAACTGCAGCATGTACCCTACTTATGAAGAAAAAGCCACAGTTTTATATGGAAATGACAAACCTACTTTGTTTTCTCCGTAATCTTCAAAATAATCTTTTTAAAGCTCTACTTCAATGTTTCTTTCTGGAACATCAGAAGAGGACATTTGTTACACAGTGTCTTTCAAAATTCTGTCCTAGTTGCAAGAGGCAAACTACAGCGCAAGTCTACCTCAAAGATTTAGAAGCATTTAAGGAAACTGCTTTCAAAGGGAGGTTACTTTCATATTCTAAATCTTTACACTAAAGAGATCGTCAATACTGTAATATTGTAATATACTGTGTAATATACTGTGCAATACTGTTAGTGCACTAATATATACATGCAAACATTTTATAGAAGCCATTCAAGCAACACGCCATAGCTTAGGGATACGATGTTGTCTCGGAATGACCCTTATTTCAATTGGTTGTTTCCTCTCTCATTTTCTTCATGCCCTTTCAAGACAAGGCTACAACACAGTAATCCACCAAAATACTTCTAGCATCCATTCCCTCCTAAAGTCCCTTCTGTACCTGCCAATATATCTGTCAACAGTTTTCTCCTACTGCAAGAAGTGGTCTCAACTCTCACCAAGAAGTGTCACTTCACTAACTAGGAAGTAGTGAAATAACAATGTTATAATTAGTCCAAATGCAAGACAAACAGTGACCAAAACCCGCACTGATACTTTATAGCCTCTGAAAAATACATTGATACTTCTAATGCTGTATGCCTACTCAAGGGACTTGAATAGTTTAAGAGAGCAAGCCATTTAAAATGCTAGCTCAGAACTTCAAATTGTAAATTTTATTTATTTATAATTAAATTTATATAATAAAATTTATAACAGCATTACATAATATAGCCCTAAAAAGCAAAATCTTGTTGAGCAGAAACTAAAAAGTCAATTTACTTAAAAATCTAAACCTAAGTCTTGTGCTAGTTTTGGCTGGGATAGAGTTTTCTTCGTCGTATCTAGTATGGGGCTGTGTTTTGGATTTGTGCTGGAAATAGTGTTGATAACACAGGGATGTTTTAGTTACTGCTGAGCAGGGCTTACACAGCGCCAAGGCCTTTTCTGCCTCTCACCCCACCCCACCAGCGAGTGGGCTGGGGTTGCACAAGAAGCTGGGAGGGGACCCCACTGGGACAGCTGACCCCAACTGACCCAAGGGATATTCTATACCATATGACAGCATGCTCAGCATATAGAGCTGGGGGAAGAAGGACACACATTTGGAGTGTTGACGTTTGTCTTCCCAAGTAACCAGTATGCATGATGGAGCCCTGCTTTCCTGGAGATGGCCTGCCAGTGGGAAGTAGTGCATGAATTCCTTGTTTTGCTTTGCTTGTGTGCACAGCTTCTGCTTTACCTATTCAACTGTCTTTATCTCAACCCAGGAGTTTTCTCCCTTTTACCCTTCTGATTCTCTCCCCCATCCCACCGGGGTGGGAAGCAGTCAGTGGGTGTGTGGGGCTTAGATGCCGGCTGGGGTTAAACCATGACAGCCTTCTGTCTTTTTAAGTAACATCTTAGGTTCCACACAGATTTTGTCAAGTTGTTTTTTCCATTCCATAAAGTCATGTCACTAGTGTGGCAAGTGGCACAGAAATAAACTTAGTTAAAACGCTTGAAAGTCTAGAAAACAAACTTTACAGGTGGTTTATCTGCAATTTAAAAAAAAAAAAAAGAACTTCATGTCTGCTTCTCCAACTTTATTTTCAACTGCCAGTTTGCTTTGCGTTTTGGGGGTATGGATTCACCAGCTGTTGCTTGCAGTTTTTCTTATAATTAAAAAAATTAAGTTCACTTCTCTCTGCAAAAACCCACTTAACAGTAAAACACATTTACCACTTTTACTTGCATTCTGCTGCTTAGTAGTTCCACTATATAACATCATAGTTACCAATTCACATTTCCAGAGAAGACCTTAATCTTCACAATCTCCAATAAATTAAAAAAATTATAGACATTGAGATAATCTGTAATCCCTCCCTCATTAGGATAAAATCAATACCACAGTTACAAGTTTTCTATTGTCTCTATTAATAATTTTGTTCTTGGCTGCATGGGACTACAACATCGGAGAGGAAAAAAGCAACCCCACTGCATTCTAGTCTCCAGCCTTATGGCTAGCATATTTTTCTGAGGTGTCCGAGTTAAACTTCAGAACTCCCAAGTCTGAAAAAGGGGAGGCTTGGACCAGTGTATTTCAGAGAAAAAGCTATTGTACAAGTATTAACACCATTGCTTTCTGTTACGTCCTAAAAGGAAGCCAGTTTCCTATAATGAAAAAGATATCAGACACCCACAGGTGCCTCCTATATTACAAAAGATATCAAACAACCTATAGGTTTTTCAGACTTCGAATCTGTTTTTACAGATACCCACACACATAAAAGATTCAGAATTTTTCTTTTTTGCCTGCCTTCAATATCCCATCTCCACAATTCCAATCTGGGCAACTAAATTCCCTATTCAGTAACTGCAGAGTTAGGGATTAATTTGTATTTATAAATTGCATTTTTGAGGCAGAACATCCAAGCTAGGTGTGGCTGCTTTTTTTGCTCTCAAAATTAATAAATAATACTTAAACACAGCAGGAGAGCATACTGGAACAGCCAGCCACAGAAAAAAAAACTACGTGCCCATCTATGACTGAAATCATATTAATTGACAACTGCACCTGGCACAACTACTGAGAAATAAAAGCAAGCAAACATCTCTAATGGGTTTAGAAAAAGTAAAGTCGTAAGTTTCACCCCAATCACACATTACTGGTCTCACAGTGAAATTTATAAGATGTTGGATTATAAGTGACTTTAGAAGAGAGCCTTAGCCCAAAAAAACAATAAAGCTACAGAATTAGACACAGCTTTCATAAAGTGATGGCAAAACAGATCCCTTTTAAATAGGAAAGACATCCCATAACACCACTAGTAAAGCAACAGGAAGGACTCAGTATGTCAAAAGGAATTGTAAAGTTTTACAAGCATCTAACAGTTAATTAAAATTAAGCACTGAATGCTACTATCAACTCACAGCCATGATAGCAATTGTCTTTTACAACCAGCAGAGCTCAACAAGTTGTGCAGTAGCCTTACACCATCTTGCCTCAACTACTGGATTTCTATCGGCATTGCCTTTAAATTGTCCTCCACTTCCCTTCTTTGAAGCACCACTTTTTAACAAAACAGCACACTAATTACAATAAAGGCAAGCACCATGAAAAGATGCATTTAGGTTTTTATGTTGACCATTAAGAAATGCAGACCTCTCATTGTTATCTTTATCAACTCCTTCATCAGACAAATTTCATTTAAATGTAACGTTCAGCATACATCTTTTTGTCATTAAATAAGGCTTGAAGCTATAACAAAAAACCCATCATCAGCATCAAGTACACACATAGAAGGATCCTTTGATTAATGCTCACTTGTCACAGCCAAAAGGAAGAACTGACTATTTCATAGCCAGTTCACTTTAACTTCTACAGCTGTCACTCATAGGCAGGAAAAAGCCACTTACCAAAATGCTATTAGCCCTCAGAATTGCCATGAGCAGCGACAAACTCCTCCTTCATAACCACTAGAAAGAACACAGGAGGACAAACACAGAAGATGGGAATACAACCCCTACGTTGTCACAGTTTTCAAATGGACTTCTATCTGGAATGCATGCTGACCAACATCAACATGAAATGGAAGGTGGTTTCCTGTAGAGGCAAGCCACTTACAACATCAGCAGGAAACCCACCTACCCAGAATCAGGTCTGCTCCTGCCACTACTACAGCTTTGTTTTAGCAGTCTCTAGACTTTCCATCATTTTTCAAGATGTTTGGTGACAGCAGCTAAACATCTCAAACAACTGTAATCCCCTACTTATTATTTTCTAGAATAGTTAGCCTCCAAAGATACTTGGATATCTGGCAAGTCTGTCAAGGCAGTAACAGAAGAAATAATGTGAATTACTGTAGTTCAGACCAGTCCTAAAGTTTCCAGCTGAGCTCTTTAGACTGGAGGCTGGTCAAAGTAGTACATGGTAAGTAAGAACCAGCTATGAAGAGAACCCTACATCTGCTTTAAAGGTAAGGTTACCGTGCATTTCACAAAAAGATATTTTTCAGCAAGATCTTGCCTATGATTTTTGCCCTACTGCAACTCTTAGTAAAAAAAAAAAAAAAAAAAAACCAAACAACCCAAACCAAAAAAACCCCAGAAGACTTGGCTTCCACTATACTTACACAAAATGAAAGCAAATAGCCTTGTATTTTTACAGTTTCTATATGAGAAACACTAACTCTATAACCACTCTAGTACAAAGACGCAAAATTCCACCCTGTAGATGCAGTGGCTGATACTCCTTTCACAATGCAAGTAGCATTGAAGTAATATCAATTTGTAGCAAGCCAAGCCTTTAGAAACATCTATTACTCTTGTTTTCTGCTGCAACTCAACTGCTCAAACCAGTTAGAGTACAATAAAAAAAAAATGTAATCACATCTGTACTAGCATTGCCTACAAGCCACTGTATAAAGCACTACTAGGAATTTTATTAACTTGGTTTTGATTAATCTATCAACTAGGGCACTACTACAAGTGAGAAATGAGTATCACCTGACTGGGGACTAGGGTCTTATGCTTCACTCTTCTAGAGTAGCATAATGTACATTTACAGAAAGCATCTTTCTCTCTACTACTAGTTTGGGAAATAATGAGATTCACTCCAAAAACCTCTAGTAGAAGTTAAATTTGCACAACAGAATCTTACTTTATATACTTGGATCTGGTTAGTTGTTCTTCCTACAGTCACTGAGGGCAGGGACTGTGCCACTGCATAGCAGGGTTTTGCAAAAGATGCCGAGGATACTCTTGATACATAGTAACAATGAGAATGCTTTTAGTCCTGGAATTGCTATATTCTAGAACATGTTTAATAAATGGAGAAAAAAGTGACTAGTTTTCACTAAAAAAAATTGGAAGTTTCCATCCTCAATCCCAACCATGTTTTGTTACCAAACTAGAAATCACATGGCATTTTCAGAAGCCTCACCCAGGACCTGCTTGGTCATCATAAAAAGGCTTTAGAGTTTTCTTCCCTTTTAAAAGTATCTTTTGGCATAACTGACAAGAGCTGGCCTACAGTCTTTCACTGCTCATTTTCCAGAAGACCCAGTGGACACAGGATGGAGACCACTAGGCTATGTACTCCATGTTCCTTGCAGATGCACAGCTTAGACTGTGTATTGAAATGCTTGGAATGATCTCATTCAAAATCAAATGGGAATGTTCTCAAAAATTCCTCCAAGGAAACTAACCTTCAAATCTCACTATGGGGCAGGTTCTGCTTGTGCATACATACATGGTTTTTACTCATTTCCACCTCCCTTCACATCTTTAACCAAATCCGCACTACCAATTTCATAGATCTTAGCCATTTTTGCCAACGTGCCTAACAACATATTTAATAATGTTGCTGAACATGAGGCAGCAGTGTGCCCAAGTGGCCAAGGTAGCCAAGAGAATCCTGGCTTGTATCAGGAATAGTGTGGCCAGCAGGAGTAGGGAAGTGATCCTGCCCCTGTACTTGGCACTGGTGAGGCCGCACCTTGAATACTGTGTGCAGTTTTGGGCCCCTCAGTACAAGAAGGGCATTGAGTTGCTGGAGTGTGTCCAGAGAAGGGCAACGAAGCTGGTGAAGGGTCTGGAGAACAAGTCTGATGAGGAGCAGCTGAGGGAACTGGGGCTGTTTGGCCTGGAGAAGAGGAGGCTGAGGGGAGACCTTATCACTCTCTACAACTACCTGAAAGGAGGTTGTAGTGAGGTGGGTGTTGGTCTCTTATCCCAGGTAAGAAGTAATAGGACAAGAGGAAATGGCCTCAAGTTGCATCAGAAAGGTTTAGATTGGATATTAGGAAAAATCTCTTCACCGAAAAGGCTGTCAAGCATTGGAACAGGCTGCCCAGGGAAGTGGTTGAGTCACCATCCCTGGAGGTATTTCAAAGACATGTAGGTGTGGTGCTTAGGGACATGGTTTAGTGGTAGACTTGGCGGTGTTAGGTTTATGGTTAGACTTGATGATCTTAAGGGTCTTTTCCAACCTAAATGATTCTATGATTGTATATACCACCGTTCCAGTAGAGTAGATTACAGGTACGTTGAGGTCCTTTTGGTATTCTTTTCCACCGCTGGCATGCAACACATTGCATAGATTCTGTCACTGAGCATTCCATTTTAAGCCTCATGGAAGAACAAAACAAATTCATTTAACAGGATCAGGGGATGAGTACACAGAGTAACAGCAAGAAGAAAGAACAGTCAAAGGGGTCATAGGGAACTTTTTCACCCATTCCAAATCACATATACCACCTCAAACATGCTTCTTGGCACTTTATGGAAGTTATTAAATAAACAAATATCATGAAGAGCCTTGTATTTTACAGGAACAGATTTTCTCCCAATATTGTGTGAAGAACTATTCCATAAACAAGCAAGCTGTTAACAGCTTATACCAAATGTCTTCCCAATCCTAGCAATTCAGTCTATCCCGTTTCCTGACAAGTGTCCCAAGCTAGCTATAGAGCTGAATATCCAAGAGTAGAAAAACATTTTACTTTAGTTGCTTAGTAGCATATGGTTTCTAAAACAGATGCTGGCACCCTGACACACCACAAAAAAACCCAAACAATTAAACACGCTAGACAAAGTTTTCAACATTATGTTCACATTCTCTATGCATCTGATTGATCTTTCAGGCTTGCCTCTCACCCCAAAAAATATCAGGATCAAATGTGATCACCAAATAGTTTACAGAATTCCTTGCTCTCTTCCTCCAGCTTGACAAAACAAGATGAGACAAACAAGACATTATTTCTCATTTATCCCTACTTGTTTTATTATTGTGCAAAGTTTTGCCAGAAACAATGGCTCCACATCTTGCTCTTAGGATAACCCAATCAGACATCTGGTCTTCTGGAATTTGGATGTGGTGTCTACTTTGAGATAACACACTACTCCTAAACCTGGCATATGAAATAACATAGAGTACCCAGCAATCTTTAGGGTCAGAGATGAAGGTGCTACTATGAGAGCTCAATCTAGATGGCAGATAATATATTTAAGACATCCTACCTTACTACAGAAACAGATCATTATGCTTATACTAGTGCCTCTTCTGCCCAAGCAGAAAAGCTGTGGTTTCCATCGTAACTTCCAAAGGCCGTAAATTAAGGCAGTTTTATGTGAGAAGGGAATATGCAAGCCTCCTACCAATAAAGATGTTGGGTAGTATGCTAGAACACTGAAGACAGAAAGTGTCTTATTTCAATATACTGATACAGAGTGATCTTAACTAACTGTAAAGTAAATACTTCAAAGCTTTCTAAGCACTTGGACAAAAGGGGATATCAATGGAGAAAAAGGAGAGTGGACAAGACGGTTTTTCAGAGTGTTTCTCCCTTCTGACTGTTTCAATCCCATACTGGTTGTTTTTCAGCCAGCTCTTTTTAACATTTCATAGTACATGCATTTCAAGCTTAAGCTGCGTAGAGAAGCAAAGCTGTTGAGCCGTAACAGAGTTCACTCTGTAACCATCTGTTAATACTAACTACATACATAATTTTCTGCTTTAATACTGCTAAATTCAGATTCCATTCTATTAATTCACTTGAATTTCACTCTTCAAACATCATCTGATTCTATGATTGGTATACAGTCTATAGCATCACCTCTGTTAAGTGCAAGAGAGAAGGGTTCTGAAGGAAACAGTCACATTTTCTCACTTTAGTAAGTCAACAACAGTAGAGCGAACAGTTTGCAGGCAGTACTGTGAAGAGAGACACAAACTATTTAATATCTTTAATTCCATAAGGGAATAATAGTTGCTAGTTGATTTATATTTAAAAGATTCCAAAGACATTACATTCACAGCATTTTACATATAAGTCTAACTCACTTGCAAAGAAGCTATAATGCACTACACTAAAGATATTCCTGTTAAACAGGCTGCTTTTCCTGAATTTCTAAACTACAACTTTCACTTTAAATCAGTGTTTCCCTTAAGTTCATTGTAAACAGGCCTCTTCAGCAGTTCTTCTGGCCAAAATAAAGTCTTCTAGTAGTATTAGAAGATAAGTTACTTTAATAACTCAGGAAGCACAGGACTCAATACTGCATATGCATTCTGCTTTTCACACAGAAAGCAAATAAGCATCACCTATGTTCAAGCAATATCATAGGAGGAGGAAACAAATTACTTCAGTGAACTTAAACAAGTACTTAGTACTACAAACTGTCAAGAAATAAATGCAGACTGGATACCACATTTGCATTAAGTCTCATTAATAAGTTATAAAAGGCTACGGAATTATCTTTCAATGTATATTTGTATAATAAAGACTCTTGCAATCTACAGTTAGCCCAAGCCTCACTACTGAAAACAAATAAATAACACAGAGTAAGTAACCACAGACTTACTAGAATGTATGTTGTACTGAAAATACACATTGTAGTTCAAATACCTGCAGTAATCCATTTGGAACACTGAAACAAGGAGACTTCCCATCTTTCAACATTCCAGAAAAAAAAAAAAAGCAGCACACGTATTTGTGCAGTTCACAAGGTACTTCATATACTACCTGGAAATTTTAAACCAGCTTAACACACACTGCACTGTTAGAGTACATTTATACTCCTTCCACCAAAGAAGATTTTAAACCTAAGTAATATCACTAGCAGCAATACAACTTTTCATTTTTAAGTTGTCAACATCTCACAAGGAACACTTCCTAGAGCTATCCACCCACTTGTAAGTTTTCTGTACTCTTCCACTCAGAACACTTTTTAAAATAGCAACACACCTATTCAAAGCATCCTGCTGTTCTAACTTAAATAACGTTTATTCTGATCTTTAGCCCCAGTTTTATTTATATCATACAAGACACACAAGACTACAACATTAATTCCCTCTTACACTTCAAGAAGTTCTTGGCGACTAAAGCAAAACAAAACCAAAAGAACTGGCAGGTTCAAAGTCAGATTTTGCCAAATGTATTTAACAGCAGTTAAAGCTTACCCAAACACTACTATGCTCTTAAAAAATTCTAATTGGAAGAAGCTACCTTGTTAAGAAAACAAACAAAAAGCTCACAA
>WEKW01006783.1:23124-64737 GCA_013389905.1 Sula dactylatra
GCTCTCCCGGCCCGTACCTCGGCAAGCGCGTCCTCCCCCGCCACAGGCCCCCGGCTGCCTCCGCTCAGGCGGGAAAGCCACCACTCGCCACCATCACCGACGCTCCAAGATGGCGGACATATCAGCTCCTGCGAGCCCTCCTCTCGCTCCGCCCCGCCTGCCAATCACACCGCCCCGGCACCACCCTCCTCCTCCTCGGCTCCCCCCTTTCTATTGGGCGCTGTGCGGAACCCGGCCTCTCACTGGCAGTCCGGCGGTTGTCAGTCACTCAGCTACGCGACTGCAACAGGGTCGAATGGGGATGAGGGCGGGCTCTCGGCTTCCTGCTGGCCAGTCAACGCAAGGGGCGGGTGCATCTCACCTCCCAACTTAGCAACAAGGTAACGTCACCCTGACAGACGTTTGCCTCGCCCAATAGAAAGAGCATACTCCTTTTAAAAATAAACCCTTTCGGCCCAATCCAGAGCTGAGGCGCTCGGAGCCGGCAGGAGGCCGCGGCGGGAGGGGGTGGGCACTTGCGGTGTCAATCTCCCCGTAGCCTTACCCTCTGCGCCTCGCCATTGGTCATCGGGCGGAGCCACGCCCCCAAGGGGGCAGTACGGGCGCCAAACTGCCTGACAACAAGCCGGCGACGCGCGGGGAGGGGGCGGGAAGGGGCTAGCGAGGAGGGGAATTAGCTCAAATGGTAGAGCGCTCGCTTAGCATGCGAGAGGTAGTGGGATCGATGCCCGCATTCTCCACAAGTAGGAGGTTTTTCCCCCTCTGAGCCTCCTCTGCTTGAAAACTCGGGTGACAAATAGCGTAACCGGTGGGCTCTTGTGCCTCAAAACTGGTAAAAAAAAACACCCACGATGCAGTTTTTCTGTGTCTTAGAGGCAAAAACACACCCTGGCCAGGCAGGGTACCTTCGGCCTTCCCCCACAAAGCTCCGTGAATTACCTCTGCCCAAAATGGCAGTGACCTCTCTGGCTGCTGCCCCTTAACCACCAGGGCAGTCCTCCAGGTGTCAAAATGTCACTGGCAGGATGACATCCGTCCCTAGAGGAGACCACCTGGCTGTGGTCAATAGCCATTCATCTGTGGGCAGCAAGGCTGCCATCAGGAAACTGCCTTGCCTGGGTATGGTGGGCCTTTGCCTGGTTTCAATGGGATTTTGCCTGTTTTCAAGGTGGTTTTGACTGGTTTTGACTAGTTTCCACTGTGCGTGGCTCTTGAAGAGCTTGGGGGGGGGGGGGACTACTGGTTGGAGGTGGCACCAGCAAGGCAGGGGGTGCCAAAAACGTCTGGTTGCACCCTGGGGCAGCAATACCGGCCTGGTCACCACCTGAAACTGGTTTTGTTCCCCCCTCCCTGGACCTGCCTTGGTTTTGGGTCCCCCTCCCAGGGGAGGGACGGTGCAGCTGAAGGGGGCTCTGCTGAGCCGGAGCCACCATGCCTCCTGACTCAGCATGGCAGTTGTGTCCTTTGCATTTTGTGTGGGTTTTTGGTTTTGTTTTTTTTTTTAAAGTTTAGGGTCGGTGATGATGTTTATGTATATAAAACGTCTGCCTATCTGCAAATGAAGGTGAATGGAGGGGCCATGGTGCAGAGGGGGGAGTCACGTCCTAGAGCAAAGGGAGGCAGCCTGTCTGCAAGTCCCAGCTTCCGCACCTCCCATCTTCTCCACATCTCTTCCCAATATAGTAACAGAGCCAGGAAAACCTGTTGTTTTCCTTATCAATTGACATCATGGACTTGTAAAACACACCCTTTCTTGAAGGCTTGCTCCTTCAGAGCACTGGGGCACCATGGCAGCACGGCATCAGCAGCTCTTCATCAATGTGTGCAAGCAAGTAGCTGAAGGGGGTATGGTGCAGTCCAGGCTCACCAAAGCTAATTCCATCATGCTAGCATTTGCCTTGCTCCTTATAAGGGTAGCGTGTACTTTCTGTGAATGGTGGCAGAGAGCTCTGTTTTGTAATGAGTAAGCGTGAATCATGCAAAAGGTGATTTTTTCTATGTTTACATATACTTGTTCTGATAGTTACTGGTCATAATATGTTTAAGAAGAGAAATAGGTATGTTATGATGAAGGCAAGTACTTATTTATTTACAATGAGGGAAGAAACAACAGAGCTGAAAAGGTAGTTTAGTGATAGGGTCGTTCTCATGGGCACCACATGTGAGCACATGAAAACTGAAGGGCACAGATCGCTGTTTTTATTTCATATACCAAAGGAAGGGGAAAATAATACATTTTCTTGACTTCATTGTGGATCAGCAGTCTAGGATAAAGCAACTTTATTCCACTTTGAATAATGTATCTTCACATCTTTCACATGCTCATCTGACATACAAAGTTAAGCTCAATACAGCTGTATTTACATCTTACGGCAAATCAGTGACCAACTCAGCAGATCTGCTCTGATTAAAACAAAATTATTGATATTACAAAGACACATAAATATTGAGGGTGCTGCTGCAGAAAGCAGCACCTCTTTCAGGAGGGAAAAACTGTGAGTAAAGCTAGATATGGGCTCAAATCCTGAGCTACAAAAGTAGGGTCTTAGTGGGAGCCTGTCTCCACATAAAACATCTTCAAGTTGTTTTGTGGATGAATGGAAGATGTAATAGATAAAGCTGTATGCTTATCTGTTTGTGTGTACCCTCTTTTTTAGAATAAGAACTGAATTTTGTCTGCAGATCAGAGGGAGTCCACATCTTCCACTTCACACTGGTATTGTGTTCAGGAACTTTAAAGTAGGATGTAGGCTGCTTGGGGTTCGTCTGGTTTCTATTGCTTTAAATCCAGAAAGACAGGTTAAGATGCATGCTTCTAAAGAAAAGGTAGCCATCATAAGTATAATAGCTGCAAACAGCCTAACACGTCCTGGCCTTTGTGATTTGTCCAGGCACTCACACAGCAGAAACTCTTGCCAGCTGCTCAGGTGCTTGGTTTCATAATGCCCATTGCATAAAAGGCTGGACACAGTGTCAGCTTTCTTTTTGTTCCTACATCTTTCCTACCCGTTGACCAAGCTTTGGCTCCTGTGCTTTCTGTAGGTATTACTGGTTGTCCCAAAGATTAAGTCACAGCACGCTTTACCCTACTAAGAGCCATCCTTGCTCACGTTACCCTTCAGCATATGATGGCACATCCTTATTTCACAAAACCTCTGTGAACAGAAGCCCTCCACAAGCCATGGGTCCAGTGGGTTGCTTCCATTAGAAGGAGATTGTTGGCTGCCAGCTCAGATCATGATCATCTTATTCTGCCTGATTAAGTTAGTAGGGCTGCAGCAATTACAGGTGCACATGATCTTGATGTGTTGCAAACACAGTGCAGCAGCATGAAATGTATTTGCTGATTCACAGACCTGCACAGTTAGGTCTCTGAGTGTAGAGCCTGGTTTTGTTTTCTTTTTCATGCAAGCAGATTTATTTAATAAATGTACAAAAACAGTGTTTATCCTCAAAACAATCAACATGAAATGGGACATTGTTTCTTTTTTTCATTATTTCAGCGGTGCTCAGTCTAGAAAGCTCTCTAGATTATATTTGTTCCACATTTATTTTAGCTGTCTCCTTTTTCTTTTCTTTCACTGTGTCTGTTGTTTTGTTTTGTTTTGTTTATGTCATGCCACTTGCACGTTCTAGCAGTGAGTACCTGCACTGACTAGAGCAAATGGAGATTTCACAATATAAAGTGTATAGAGGCAGTTCTGGTTGTATTGTCAGTTGTCAATGACAGTCTGTAGGAAAGACATTGCATTGGAAACTGTGTGCAGGGACATAATAGGAAAGAATGGTCTATGGGTTTAAATAATGGATAAATGAGAGTACCATGTTAAATGGCATTCTCAGGACAAGCAACTAGGTTGTTAAAAGGATGATGGGATTATAACCTTTAGCAAGCACCAGAGGCAGTATCTGGAGAGGGGATTAACAGCTTCAGTGTAGAACAGCTACTACGGTAAAATAGTTAACTACCTAGTATAGTTTCCATAAGCATAAAGCTTGTCTTCACAACAAAGTAGTGTTAAACTGTGCTGTTGTTGACATATCCTATATCCCGAGCAAATGTGCTCTGATGTAAGGGATGGATCTCAGCTCAGAAGGGGCAGGATGATATTTGCACTGGGCACGCATCTGATCTTCAAGGGCTTTACCACCACCATCTCAATTCTGGAAAGGTTTGGGACATCACAGGCACTGTTTTTGTTTTATAGAGCTCCAGTCAATATATTTCTAAATCTTGATTTTATGTGATTATTTTTTAAAGCTACAGCTGTCCAAGTGATACTACCATTACCATATAAATTGGTAATGCTAGGGTGCTACTTCTTCAAGGTAGAAACACTTCATGTCTACAAGTAGGATCTCAAAGCGCTACTGAACAGTTAGGGGAAACGAGGAGGTTATGTGACTTGCCTGATGTCATACCATAAGCTGAACCAGAGGCAAAATACTGAAATCCCAGTCCTTTATCCCTGGGACTTGTGTGCAAATCTGAAGACTTCCATGCCATTCCTATACCTGTGATTACAGGCAAATCAGAAAAAAAAATAAAAACCAAAAATAAAACTAGCCTGCTTTGGGTGGCTGTAGTATTTAATTGCTGGCAGGGAAACTCCAAGAACTTGTAGGCATGGTTTGCAACTTGAAGTTTAGTAGTGTTTTGCTAAGTGGGTTGTTGCTAGTATTGCAAATGTCAGCATCTTAACTTTGTGACGGCTGCTGCCTGGGGCACTTCCAGAGGCAGCCACTTCTGATGGATTCCTCTAATCATTCGAGCCAGCCACTTCCTCAACATAAAGTGGTGTGCAAATAAAAAAAAATAATCAGCCTGCTCAGTCACCATCACCCCATCAACCAATGCTGAGCATGTTTCCCCACTGTGCACCATTAACCCCTCAGCCATAGCTGCTACCACCTCCTGAAGCTGGTGGACCCCACTGCACAGGTACCAGGGGGAGCATTTGCTAGGGGCTGCTGTGACTCAGGAGCTCTGCCACACCTTGGAGAACAAGCTTGGCTTCCCAAGCAGTGGCATAGCCTGCCAAGCCAGCTCATCCCGTGGCTCTGCAATTGCTAGATGTGACACCAGAGAAGGAGGGGCAGGACTGTACCCTTTCAGCAGCGTTTCACCACTAGCTGTTGCTGCGTAGGCATAATGTCAGACTGAGCATGTGGGGTGTGCTTCTGCTTTAACTCTGCCAGCACGACCATGATCCCGTCCCTACTAACTTGCTGTCTTCCCTTTGCCCCTCCAGGGCAGGGGTAACCTAGCTGAGGGACCCTGTGACGAGTTATTTGTTTCCAGTTTGCCCAACTTTGCAGATTTGGGTTTCCCTGCAACAGCAGGGAAGCACCAGTGCCTGCAAGGCAGTAGGAGCATCTGTGTACAGGTCTGGAGCTGAACATTCCCACTGGCGACATCTGCCTGTTTGATCACCTCAGGCATAAAATGAAGCCATAGTCTAAACCGGTTTTAATCTGATTGTAGTTAACTCCTCTGAGCACTGACAAGTTACACTTAGGAAACAGACCTAGAAAGAGTGGGACAATTGGGTGCCTTGCACCAAAGAGTCCCCAGCTGTGTTAACGCTAAATGAATAGTTGCAGAGTAAGATCAGCCAAGATACAAACATCTCTGATTTAGCCATAGCCCTTACAAAATCCTTTATCCGCCTCATAGTTCAGGAGAGAATAAAGCCGTTTAAGGAATTTTAATGACTTAATGTTTAGCCCAACACCTTATTAAAATTGTGAAAACTAAGTAGCTTTAAGAAGAGGGAAGGAGCATTTTTGAACAATGACTTCATGGTTATGCTCCTGAGGGTGAACATGGATGTTTGGCCGTACCAAACCCACAAGTTAATCTATTTAGTTGAAACAAAATGTTCAAATTCAGTTTTCTAATCTCATTCCCAGCACTGATCCTATTAGCATTTCTAAGCCAAAGCTGCTTGGGAGTAGGGCGGGCCCTCCATACCATCCCTGTGGCCCTACTGGAAAGAACATGGGCACGGAGGGAAGATTTGGCACCGACCCATTTGATTTTCACCTGAGCCTTGAGTGCTTTAGCCATCCTCCTTCCATCACCATGGGAGGGCTTATGTCAGTACTGGTCATCCTCCTTTCTCCTCACATATTTTCTCCCACCTGCCCAGCACTAGCAATCATGGCATGTCACCTGGGAGCAAAATGCAAACAGAACTTGTTCGCTTTGATGATCTGCCAGCGAGGTGTACATTGTGGGCACAGCATGCAGACTGATGGGCTGTGTGAGCCTGCTGGGTGGCCAGAGGAGGGGGGTGGCCAACCCTGTCGCTCTTGGCAGGATGGTTCTCGCATTTTCTCAGAGGATGTTGGAGGCTGGCAAGGTGTGCCAGCGGTATGGGCAAAGCGCTGAGCAAATCCCTGTTAAGATCAATTGGGCTCACTAGCATGAGCTCTGTGCTGCTCCTGCTGGAGGAGCTGTTGGTCTGAGGGTAGGAAAGGGCAGTTTTGGAAAACAAGTAAGGGAGCAGGAGTAAGAAGATTCCTGAGGCAGTGAGACCTAATTATAAAGAGATTAGTTAAGTGTGTAGAAGGAGGCTAAAAAAGAAATAACCTACAAGAATTATAGGTTCCTTGGGTCTGGGATGAGACTGGACAAGGTGGTTGCTTGCATGAGGGTAGTAGGTGTATATGTCCTCTCTGTGGGAGGTTTTGCAAATGGAAAAGTTGGAAATTGTTAAAGGACCAGTGAAGCTAGCAGCTGAGATTTATTGAGAGGATAAGTGAGTTTGAGGCAGACTCTGGTTAAGGCACCAAGTGCTGTGAAGTCATCAAGAGGAATTTATTGCACATGGGGGAGGGGGAAATTGAACTTTCTCATAGATGAGCAGCGCATGAGGATGTATAAGGTGCTGGCCTTCTCTCCCAAAGAAGCATTGCAGTGATTAAGGCGTTTGCTTTGGCAGGAAAGAGTAGAGAGATTCACAAGTGTATCAAGAGGAACATAACCCTGTCTTAGCGTCAGTCTTCCAGTAAGCTGTGTAGGAGAGGAAAGACTGCCTTAAGAGGAAGCAAATAAAAAGTTTGTTAACTGTGAGGAATATAGGAAAAACTACTGAGCTGTATAACAGGACTGTTGTCTCCACAGAGGCAAGAAACCCCTATACCAGGAGCTAAAGGACTGTTCAAACTTGTGTTTCCCCCACTTCTCCAACTGCACTTAGATGGACAGCAATTGCATTACCATTGATAGAGGCCTACAAGTATCAGTATGTCTTATCCACCTGTAGAAAATCCTCAAGGGACTGGAGACCATGATGTAATTTATCTGGTAAGTTTAAGGGCTATACAGTGTGCTAGGGACAGTGAATTTGACTGTAGTAAAGAGCTGTGAGGAATCTTCTGTCAGATTTGACTCTGTGTTATTGCAACGTGTGGTATACAGTCCTTTTAAATGGTTTGAACTCTCTGAGGTATCTTTGTGTTTCCATGCTGTGTTATGTGCACATGTGTATATATATGAGTGGTCTTTCTTGCACATATTGCACAACCAGGAAACATGGTTATTTAGCTGAATACCTCTTATGATTTCTTCCCATCTATTTTCTAAAAGAGCAGAGGAAACAGTGATGTACTGGGCAGAGCATGGTCAAAAGCTGTTTGTGCAGCACAAGGCAGCTTGACATAGTTTGTTGGAGACTCCTCGTACCTTATTATGTAGTAAAATGGGTGCAGAAGTGGAAGCCTAATGATCCTGAACATTGTTCCCTGGTGCTACCACTGACTCCACGTATATGTCGGGGTGGTTTCCCCTGAGCAATGACTTGTGGGGGTTTTGTCCACTAAAAGGGTTGGATGTTTACAGTTTATCTCCCATCCAAACATAACACTGTTGATTAGAAATCATGGGGATCAGGGGAAGACCTCGTTACATCAATTATTAACATGAGAACCAAATTATGCTCTAATAATAAAACAGGTTGTACTGTAAGTAGAAGAAATAATGAAGTACAGTTTCCAACAAACATTTGAGGCTAAAACCTAAGTGTATGGATGAAGGTGAGCAGAACTTAATTAAATGTGCATTAAACACTCACCAGACAAAATACCCTTGCAGCACCCAGAATGGACACAGAGAAGTTGCCTTCAATGACTGGGCTACAGCAGTGCTCATCTTTCTCTAGTCCTACTGGCCTGACAGGAGGTTAGCAGCACATTCCCACCCCAGGAGAGCTTGTAATCTGTCTGTTACAGGTACACTTGAGAGGTGCAGGTTGAAATTCCCATTGGCAAAGAAGGGAATGGGAGCTTGGGATCCTATGGCCTCATTAAGTGGGCTAAGCCCACTTGACTGTAGTATATAAGGAGCACCCATCTCCATTTCTTTTCCCTCTGACTGTGCTTCAAAAGAAAGCGTAGCCAAGGACTCTGAGTTGTGGAGAATCCCGTATCCTGGAAGCATGCCTAGGACTTGGGATGCTGACCAAGCTGAACTCCTGGGGAACCAGGCCAAGCAATACAGTGTTTCTGCATCGTGCTTCAGATGTGAGCTGTTTGGCCCCCTCAGAGCCCTCCCAGGGATTTTTGATACCTTAAAGCTTACAGAGCAGGAGGATTGTAGGATTGCAATTTTAGACTGGAGTGTCTTAATCCTATTTCAAGCAATTAAATGCTTTGGATATAGATACTAGTATCACAGAGGAGAAAAAAGGGAAGAAAGCTGCAAAACAAATAATTGAATACAGATTCAGGGAGAGAGGGTGTTCTTTTTTCTTTTGCTTCTTTAGCTGAGCAGTGAGTACTGTTTTTGTTATGTAGTTACCTATTAAAAAAAATGTAACACTGAGTTCAGCAGCAGCGCTAATTACCAGCATAACCACATGACCACTCTGGGCTAATGATAGTCCTAAAGCCATGTTATCTTTTAATAGCTAAGCTGATTAAACTAGCACAGAGGAAAAACAAGTTAGAGAAATTACCTTCATGGTACTAGTCTTAGGAAATTAAGGCGCTTTCCAAGCATGCAAAGTGCATATATCATGTGTCGTTTCCCAACCAGCCAAGATATAGCTGCATAGTAACTACTGAGTTCATATTTCTGTGAAACTGTAGCGCAGGACTGAAAGAGATGATAGACACAGGCTGGATCACCTAGGCAAACTTGTGAACACAGGGAATAGTCATCTAATCACATGCATTTCATAAGCGGCAGTGGCTTTTTGCTTTAAGCCTTCCTCTCCCTTCTCTTTCTTTCCCTTCAATTCCACCACAGACAAGGGTGCTTCATACCCCAAATTGGTCAAGTGGGAAACTTGCCCAGATTTTAAATACTGCATCCTTGAAATACAGAACCAAACTCTGGTTTTGCCCCCTTGTTCCACTGGGTAGGAAGGAACAGAGGAAAGAGAAGGTGTTTCCCTGCTTGAAGGCCAGAAAGGACTGCTACGATCAACTATCTACTGGTAGATAAGATGATTAAATAAGCACAGGAAAAACAAGGTGGAGAAATTACCTTCACAGTACTTCTAGGGAAATGAAGATGCTTTCTTTATCTCAGCCCCCTTCTCCTTTACCTCCTGACCTGCTCCCTTCATAGTATGGTACATGTATGCAAACACAAGAAGTGCCAGTCAAATGGATTAGGCTCCTAAAAAGTGTAAGTGATTGCAATTAACTGTACAGGTAGTTCCCGCCTCTGAGACAGGAAATGCCTTGCAGAGACCTCCTGACCCACTTGGGCAATGCTATTTAACCCTTTTTAAGTTAGGAAAGAGGCACAGATGCACAAAGGATGCCATATCCAGGCTGAATAGAGCTTGTGCTAACCTTGGGATGGATTAAGACAAATAGCAGAATGTGACGTGTAGTTTTCTAGCCCCTGCTTGAGATTTTCATGAGCACATATCTCCAAGCTCAACTGATCTCACTAAGGATTTGGCTTGTAGCAAATGTGAAACAGTCCCCCTGCCCGCCCAGTCTGGGATTTAGGTAGCTTATTTAATCCCTTGTGCTTGAGGATTTCATCTGACAGCTTCTTGTGTGAGAGTAATTTGGCTCTTGGTGTGAAAGAAATAGGAGGACATCAAATGGTAAGAGTTTTGAAATTGGACTTGGAACATTCTGCACCAGAGAGCTCTAAAGAGTGCCTGATAACTGTTCTGTGATACCCCCAAACAAATATAAACCCCACCCATGTGTCTTCTGCAGCATTTAAAATATTTCAGAAGTTTCTCATTAATGCCCAGACTGCTTTTAAAAATCTGTGGAAGTTAAGAAATATTCTGTTTTCTGAAAAAAAATGGTAAAAAGTAATGAGAGCCTTTTTTTTTTTTAACCTGAAAGATCTTTTGTGTTATGGTGAATCAAATACCTCTCATCCTTTGGTGATAATGTGGTGTCAGGAGCAATTAGTATGTGCTGGAGGCTGTTTATATGTCAATCAGAATTTATCCTCAAGTTTATTTTTTCTGAATAAACAGAGACTAAATACTTACTGAATGGCTCTACCCTGACCTGGCCAGAGAAACCCACCTAACTTTCTGTATTTCATCTCCCTTTCTTCCCATCTCTCCTGACCTGCTGCCCCCATAGCATGGTACCTGTATGCAAACGTGAGAAAGGCCAGTCAAAGGGATTAGGTTCTTAAAAAGTGTATGTGATTGCAGTTAACTGTTCATGTAGTTCCAACATCTGAGATAGGGAGTGCCTTGCAGAGACCTCATGACCTGCTTGGGTAATGCTATTTAACCCTTTTCAAATTAGGAAAGAGACACAGGTGCACCAAGAACCACAACCTCAGAAGTATTTGCAAGTGTCTGTCTTCTAAGGACTCACAAAGCCATCAATAGGAGTTACTACTTAGCCTTGAGAATCTAGGCCTAAATAATGTGCCTAAGCCTGCTGAGAAAAATGTGGAATTAAGTTCATATCTGTCCAAGCCTTTTACACAGGTAAAGAGAATTTCTGCTTTTCTTGGGTTTGTAAGTTTTGAAATTTTTTTTTAATTTCACTATTTTTTTCATTAGCCTCTTCTCTTATGTGACTGTATATATGTATATGCAGGTAAAAATACATTTTTTTAAATTAGACAATAGCTGTGTATGGTGTGTTAGAGGAGCCATGTATACTTGAAGGATTTCTGTCAGGCTTCCAAGGCTCAGTTTGATTCCTTGCTGTATTACTTGGCTTTGTTTGTGCATTGATGTAGTGTCAATTTTCAAATACCCCCACCCCAGGCAGAAAGAGGTGACCTACTTTTCAGCCCTGGACATCTGCTAACTGTAGCCCTTCCCTCCCTCCCTCTCTGCAGAGCATCTGCTGTCTCCTAGCCCTTCCAGGGAGCTATGGCTGACCTCCAGACTGTGTTAGGACTGCAGGGACCCCTCTGCAGTGACAGGGAGCCCCTCACTGTTCCCTCCCTCCCTCCCTCACCACCCAGGACGCCCTGCACCAAGGCCGCTGCCCATTAGAAGAGGTGGCGGGGGAACAAGAGAGGGCCACAGGGTTGGCTGCAGCCTGGGAATGAAGGAAGGGCTCTCCTTGTCTGGTTCAGATAAGCCCCCAGACCCTGAGACAGTCTCCACCTGAGCATAGGTTCCTGGGTCCAGCACTGAGAGAGACTTTTGCTTCCCCACAAACTTCTTAGGTACCCTTTCCCCATGCTGAACAGGGATGCTGTGTTTGCTCAGCGGCAGTCTGGTCAGCAGCACCCATGGGGTAGAAATCAAATGTTCACCCTGCTTCTCATTAATAGACTAGTTCAGTTGGATGGGACCTACAACGTCTAGTCCAATTGACTGACCACTTCAGGGCTGACCAAAAATTAAAGCATGATTTTTAAGTCTCTCCATTCAGAATTTTCCCTTTTATTGCTTCCTCCCAGAGGCCTCCTCTGCTATCACCGCTCCTACAAAGCAGCCCTTGAATGTTGCCTTGCAATCTGCTTCAACACCAGTTTGTCCTGTCCCTGCTAGGCCCTTCCCTGCCCTGTGTTAGAAGCGCTCAGCAGGAGGCAGCAGTGTTTGCTTGCCCTGTGGCTTTTTCAGGCAGTGCCAATTATGTGCCTTGGCTCTGGATGGTATGGTGGTAGTCTGTAAGGTTGTCCAGGCTCTGGCCTTGGTGCTCCACAGTGTTTGCAAATTTGCAGATCAAGAGCATGGTGTTGCAGGGTGATTCTTGCATGGTGGTGGAGAGCAGACTCTAACCTGTGGTACCCAGGTCCTTTGGCTGGTTTTGCAATGCAAGTGTGCTTCTAGTTTAGTCAATTTATGCACTGGCTTTATTGACGGTTCAATGTCTCCCTTCTGACAAACAGCAGGTGGCATGTTTGGATCAAGAATAGAAGTGCTCTGTCTCAGACTCTGGGGGGCAGGGGAAGATGCACAGGGATTGGTAAAGAAAGAATGCAGTAGAGATGACCTTTCACTAATTTTTCATCATAACTTCAAGCTGCCACTGAAAAGGTCAATCCTGGCTGGGCAGTCCTGCCTCCTCTTGCTAGTGATGGCTCAACAGGAGGGGAAGGGTAGTGTTTCCCCCTGCAGCAGCCCAGATGAAGGTGCTTAGGCATCTCACCTTGTGGGATGGAGTGATAATATACCCTTTTTGCCATTGGAATTTGCCCATGCTGACGCACTGCTGCTGCTTTCTAGACCTTTGGTGAGGTTTGGTGGTGAAAGCCCACCAAAGGTATGGAAGGAAATAACAATAGGGGCCAGGAGTAGACACTGGGCTCTAATTACTTACATATTCTCATTTAAGTAATGAGTTGGATGCTGCATTCCCATATACCTCGTGTACAGGGTGTGAGTTCACAGACATTTCAGGCTTCTGATTTCCCATGCAAGGAGGAGGAATTCTCTAGTTATTTCATTAACTAGAAAAAGAAAGGCCACTCAAAGCAAACCCCTGTCCTCTGGAAGCTCCAGAAATATGATCTCATTCTTGTTGAAATAAACTCCAGGCTTATGCAACTGCATGATAAACAGCACAGTCTAGAGCAGACTTTTCTTAGACAGACTATTTGCAAGCACCCCGTCCTGAGTCTAGCTCTCTCCAGCTCTGCCAACTTCTGCAGCAGCCTTGGGTCCCCCCAGAATCATACTTTTGACCCTTAAGCCTGATCTGCCCCATGCATGAAGCTTTCACAAAGGACAGGAGGCTCAGCACAGCCATTTAAGCCTGTGGCATGGAGCAAAGCTCAAAAAAGGGACAGTACAAAAGTGATGGACAGGGGAATAATTGTACATTTTCTTCCTGGGTATCTGGCTTGGCTTGGGGTATATGCAGGGGTTGGTTTCAACTGGGCAGAGTCAAGGAGAGTGAGTTAATTCCCCAGCATTCCCAAGCACTCACATGGAAGTATATGTAGAATTTATAAATATACATCTAGAGAGATATAATCTATGTAGAGATATTATATATATAACTTCAAAAAAGGAACAGCACAGAAGTGAGGGACAGGGAAGCAAATGTGTATATGTATTTATGTATACACAGATAGATATCTACTTTCTACAACCCCAAAGGATCAGTTGTCAGAACTGTTTAAACACCAAGCACTACTCAAGAGACACATCGTTGCTGGGTGTCTTTCTGTTAGAAGTGAACAGCAAAACTTGGGCTGCTCCAGGCCAAAGGACCAGGCTGTCGGGGGGCAGGTCAGGCACTGGCATATTTCCTGTTAGAGACAAGCAAAACAAACAGTCTACATGTCAGAAATTATTTCCACCTGCTGTCAAACAGCACACAGTCTGCAAACAAAAGTAGCTCCAAGTGTCTGCACTTACCCTATGGTTGGTGAGAAGAATAGAGGGAAAGACAGACATGCTGATGATTACTGTGCTGCTGCTTCCTGGCGATGCTAAACCCTCCCCATGCCCCTGCCCCATGCAGGTGTCTCTGCAAACAAGGGATATAAGGACAGCCTGGTTTTTTCCAAAAGATTCTTTGACCTTTCTGGGCATTTGCCCTTTTCTGATTCTCATCTCTGGATTTTGATATCTTCCATGTTTCCCTCCAAAGAAGAAAATGCAGGAGAATGATTGATTAACTTTGTTCTAAAAACCTGCATTGGTCTCATGATACTAAAGCCGAAGCCAGGCACCAAACAAATTGCTGCTATAGCTACACAGATAAAGCTGCCTAGCAGACATGCTGCTTCCACCAGCACAAAAGGGGGTTTTACTGTTACAGATTTTCTAGGGGTGAGGAAAATTAGCAATAGCAGCGAAATGTTTATTGCCATGTAATTATTTCCATGGTAGGGCTTTATTCTACAACAAAAAATCTCACCCTGAGAAAAGCTACACCCACCATCAGTGTTTACTCTATGAAACCTAGTGCAAGGGGTGGAGAGGGACAGGGTAATTCCCTGTTGAAAAGGGCAACTATGGAGCTGTGTTTCCCTTGGAAATGAAGTTTGGTGAGCAATGCTTCACAGCAGATGACTGTGCCACCTTGTGGCTTTGGTTAGTACTAAGCTCTAAAGTATTTATTGATATTTTTTGACATGGATGTCTCCCTGTAAATGCCAGATCTAGTGAAACAGCAAGTAAAAATGCCCAGTAGTACTGCAAGAAAGGCAGTAAAAGTCAAAAGTCAGCTCTAATAACTTTATGTTTGTTGTTCCCACTACCCCATATTAGTCTGTCCATTTGCCCAACTCAACCTACCAGCCTAAAAGGGAGGGGCAAACACTTGAAACGAGTAGTTGTCTGCTACACTGGAGGCAGGGCAATTTATTCCTGATACTTCTTTACCCAAAATCTTCAAGGTAGATAATCTTTGGTCACTGCAGTTGTTTTTTTTAATAGAAGTCACCTGAAACTCTAGCACCTTCACAGCAAAAGTACCATCACAGATCATCTCTGTGCTGCTTTTGCTCAAGCAGGTGCATCCTTGATACCCAACTTGCCTGTACCAGCTGGATCCTGCTGCATCTGAGGAAAGCACAGATGGAGAGCTCTATAAGGAAAAGACCAGCATCTATTTCAGTGGCCTTGAGCTTAAACTGGAGGGTCCCTGGGACCAGACTTTGTGCATGGACAGAGGAATTCTGCCCTATCTCCATGTCAGATGAAGGGAGGAAAGGCCAGCAGAAACACAGAAGTGATGCAACCTGTGAAGTAAGGTCACAGATCCAGATCAGTCACAAAATGAAGAAAAGCCACAAGGTCTCTTGGCTTGCAGTGCTACCAAATGGTACTGAACACTCAAAGACCAGTTTTTTCTCTCTGAAATGTGCCACTGACTTGTCCTCAGTAGTGTTGACACAGGTAAGACTGGCAGGAGGAATTAAACTGCCATTAATTCCTTTTGTTGTTGTTTAGGTAATTAAGCAGCCAGATAGCGAGCAGAGGGCTTGGCTGCCTTTGGCAACTTGGATTACAGATAGTGGGAGCAGCAAAAAGGAAAAGCTGAAATGAAAACAAACAATAAAATTACTCCTACATTTCCCAAAGAGGAGGAGGAAATTCTTCATTCTAATTAGCTAACTTTAGGAAGAAAAAAACAACCCATCAACATCAACATATGCCACCAGATATCACAGCCAGTCAGGAAAGAATCTGTGCTCTGACCTTAGATCCCACTGCAGCTGAAGCTTTAAAGGGTGATGTGTTTCAAACCTGCCATGTCTTGTGATGCTTAAAAATTTACAGAATTTGCTGATAAAATTTCCACTTCCAAGTAAGACTCTTACTGATGCATGTTGACATACCCTAGGAGCTTCACACAACTAGTTTCCTCCCACTGTCCTTCTCCAGGCTGAAAGCCACACTGGAAGTTTTATCAAAGGTCATGTGGAACCACTTGTGGGGTTTAAATACCACCAGTGGACACCCTGTGAGGTAATCACAAGTTTACCCCTGCTGCTTCTGCCGATTTCAAATGGCTCTTCTAACAAGGCTGATGCAGCCTTTAAGCAAAAGGAGAAATGATTTTGTTTCTGCATCAGGACCCCGGAGACTGGATTCTGTTCCTGGTCTTCCTCCTTTAGCTGATCTCGGGCAAATCATTGAGCCTCTGTATACCTGTAGATGGCACAGGCCAGCCTTATACCTGCTGAACTACCACATTTGGTCCGTGGGCGGTTGGTTGTAGATTTCTGGCCTAGATAGGTTTTTGCCCTTTTGATCCCTGTAACCTGATTTTTGTTAAAAAATGTGTGGTTTCCTACTCACATGTTTAATCTCTCTCCCCAGCCTTTTAAGTAACTTTTCTATCTCAAATCATGGGTTTCATATACTATGATGCTAGATATTTTTGAAGTCCAAATCCAGATTCTTATCTCTGTAATTCTAAATATTGCTGATACCCCAAGAACAAATATGTCATTTGTTGTTCGAACTATTAACTTGTGAGTGGATACGAGCTATTTTTGCTACAGAACAATGTTAACTTGTGAGTGTTCTTTCAAAGATGAAGAGGAAGAAATCACTTTACTAAGCAGCTCACTTGCTGACATTATTATCTAAAATATTAAATGCTTGCAAGCAGATTTAAATAAATATTTTGGCTGTGTGATCCCAGACTTTGAGTGGGAGAAGTTATGTCTGTTTTAGCAGAACAATTCTGCCATAACTGCAGGCTTTGATCTCAGATGGGTATTATTTACATATCCTGGGCGATTGTCTGCTCTCTCCAACCTGTTGGCTTACCTGACTGCTCTTTGAGGAATCTTGTGGACACGCAGGGTCTTTCCTTATCCTTTTGTCTTCTCCCCAGGTTTTGTTCTACAGTCAGTTCTTCCTTACTCCATAGTTACACACTAACAGAACTAATTATTCTCATAAACCCTTAACCTATTTTCTATTAAATCAGATATGCACTGAGACCTTTGGAAAAAAGGTGATGTTTAATACTGACAACTCAGTGTTGCCCTGTCAAAAGTTACCAGATGCACTGAGTTTCAATGCTGCTTCACTTACATTTATGTAAACATCACAGATAGACGCTGGCTTTGTAACAAAGAGAGAAAAGGGACCAATAAGGCAAGAGGCCAGTTGTTATATATAGTTTAAGCTGATTGTAACTGAAGTGCTTCACTTAAATGAGACAAATTGTCAGTAATACTGAGGATTTCAGTCTTTCTAGACACCCATGATTGATTTTTGGAAGATGGATGTTTCTGTTCATGAACGTGGTAGGGAAGTATGAATTGTCTGATCTCTTACAGCATCACAGAATCACAGAATGGAAAGGGTTGGAAGGGACCGCTGGACATCATCCCATCCAACCCCCCTCCCTGAGCTGGTACACCTAGAGCCGGGTGCACAGGACTGTGTCCAGGTGGGTTTTGAATATTTCCAGAGAGGGAGACTCCACAACCTCTCTGGGCAGCCTGTTCCACTGCTCTGTCACCCTCACAGGAAAGAAGTTTTCCTCAGGTTTGGGTGGAACTTCCTGTGTTCCAATTTGTGCCCATTGACCCTTGTCCTGTCACTGGGCACCACTGAAAAGAGTCCGGCCCCATCCTCTTGACACCCACCCTTTAGAAACTTATAAGCACTGATAAGGTCCCCCCTCAGCCTTCTCTTCTCCTAGCTAAACAAACCCAGGTGTCTCAGCCTTTCATCTTAAAAGAGATGCTCCAGTCCCCTCATCATCTTCGTAGCTCTTTGCTGGACTCTTTCCAGTAGTTCCCTGTCTTTCTTGATCTGGGGAGCCCAGAACTGGACACAGTACTCCAGATATGGCCTCACTAGGAATATCACCTCTGTAGAGAAAATACTGCAGAATAATCCTGTCTGGTTGTAAATGTTAAGAAATAGAATTTGACAGGTTCCTACCTAAACCCAAAAGTAGTTAACATAAGAATGTGGGAGAGAACATGCCACTCCAATTAAAAAAAAGAAAAAAAATAAAATCACTAATCCATCTTCAAAAGAAGTAAGTCAAAGTGTTTCAAACAACTTTGAATGACACAGAACATATGAAGGAAGTGAAAAATACCTTTTAAAATTACTGTCACTTATTTTTCTTTAGCCAGAGGAAAAAGAAACTTTTAGCAAAATTGGAAGAAAAGATGCTGTCTGTTTGACACCTGCCCTCTCCCTTGTTTTGTGAGCAAGCTGGAAAGCCATCCTACACCTCTTCAAGTCTTCCTTCCCCAACCTTAACTGCAATCATAAGTGTTACTGAAGTTACAACAATGAAATCCAATCTTCTGTTGTAAGACGGAGAAGCTTTTTTCCCTACATCTGTTGCTGTTTTACAATGCCTGACCTCTGAGAAGTGCTCCTGTAGCAAGACTGAAGATGGTGGTCCCAGGGATTCTAAGCATTTCCTTGTTGGCTGCATCTCTAGAAATCCAGCAGGATCTGGAAATAAACTGGACTATTCAAGTGCTCAATTCGTAAAACCTAACCTTAGTTGTAGGTGGAAAAAAGATACCAACTCATAAAAAGAGACAAAACACGTGTCCCAGTGAACACTGTCTCTCACAAGGCCCAAGTTAGGACAGTGGGCTCCAGAATGCACATGTTCCTCAATCTCTTTCATCGCCAATTCCTGATTTTTTTTTTCACGTCTGATCCTCCAAGCAGGTCTACTAGTAAAGAGGTTCCCAATCAGTCTAGCTTTCGTTTTAAGTATACTGCTTGATCCTGTATAGACATAGCGGTATGCTTTCTACATTTTGGATTCCCAAAGTTTGAACTTCCCCTAACCCTGTTTAACCCTGGGGGATGAGTGCTGTATGTGAACAAACACGGGAAATATTATTCTCCAGGAACTGGGTAGAACTTTGTGACAGACAGGTTCTCTGATGCCTGCATACCTCTCCCCTAACTTTGTACTTCAGTATTTCCTGGATACATCTGCCAGAACTGCAGAGAAAAGGGGTAAGGATGAGGGCTAGAGCCCATGAGATGATCACTTCTCTGCCAGGATCCCTTGTCAGCCTTCCTGTAAACGATAGGATTAGTGTTCAGGTTGAGAAATGTAAAACAACTGGGCTTCAGTTTATTACTGGCTCCTGTTAAAAAGTTAAAAAGAAGGATTGAACTGAATGGGAGCTATTTTCTTCTTTTTTTTTTTTTTGGTTATGATCAGTTCTCAACATTTAGTGTAGGGCTAGGTAACCTAACGCTTTGAGATCAGTTGCTTTCCACTATCAGTCAGCACCTTCCTGGCTTCAGGATCCTGCTGAATCAAACAATAGGTTTATTATTTTAATCCCTAAACCTGCTCACTTCCCTGTAATTATAGGCAAAGGATAGACACCTGCTGTGCAAGAGAAGCTGCGGGCACGGTCTCACCTGCATGAGCATTCCTCCCAACTCTAGCTCCAGGCAATCTAGCAGCTGAACTCTTGCCACTCCATTGTTCCCAATACATGGGCTTTTTGTACTATAACCTACAATAGAAAAGAGAAGCTAAGGATACCAACCCTTCCTACTGCTGCAGGCTATGTATAAGGTGGGAATTGACTGTACCTTTTGGAGCCTGAGATTTCCAAATTCTATCTTGAATGCTTCTCAGTTTTAGTTACTGTCTATATATAGTACAATGCCTACAGTAAAATGAATGTAAGTACTAAATCTTTTTCCCTGCAACCTAGAAGGAATTCAGATCTCTATGAGAGAGAGAGACATCATCTAAGAATTAAGCCCTAATCAAACCTGTAATGATAGCCTAATAATCTTAATTAAAATACAAGAGAAAGCCTTGGTCCTGTTCTCATGAGTCCTTCTCATACCCTTCTAGGCCATGCAAACACCACTCCCTAAGTAATAGATTGTTAAAGCTGTTGCTATCCCTTAAATCAGATTTATTGCCAAAGTAGTTCTCCCTGCAGGAAGTTGTAACAGAAAGCATTAGCCTCAATTAGGGCAAGCCCAGATCCTCTCTTTGCAGACTGTCCAGAATATATGTAAGCTGTTGGTATCTTCCTATCCCAAAAGCCAACTCTAGCCTCAAGCCTACTATTCATGTTAATTACAGGCAGCAGACCAATCACTAATTGTAAGAGGAAATTCAAGACCTTATCCTGCCCCTGCCATCCCTCTTCCAATTCTTGTGTTCCATGAGGAATCCATCAAAAACCCAGACTGGGCAGACCCAACTAAATTGCTTGTCTAATCTTCACTGTAGCTATGATCTTAGCCAGCTGATCTGGCAATACCCCTTGAAGTTACTATCCTCATCTAATTTCTGCAATGTATTCAGAGTCCAGCAATTAGCCTGGCTCATCAGGCCTTCATTTCCCAAAAGCTAGCTTTGTCTCCAATCTTAATTATAGGCAGTGGCCCTTTCATACTGCCTAAAACAACAACAGCATTGGCTCCTCTGCACACCAATCCTCTTCCTATCTGTGCTTTCTGAGCAGATGCCAGCAACCACCTGGACCCTTTGGAGAAAGGTTGTGGTCTATAGTGCTCTGTGCTGTTAGCAGGGATGTGGGCAGCCTGCTGTGGTCAGTTGCTCTTGTGGAAGCCACAGAGCATGCATGTTCAATCGCCTTCCCTCCACCCTGCTCTCCACAGCAGTGTGCACTGCCTAAAAGGCTGCACCACCATTCCCTGGCCTCTCACTTACAGGACAACCCATATAAAACCCCTTAGATCATCGGTGGGTGAAAGGGGAACATACCTGGGGAGTACCTGACCTAAAAAGCATTAGTTTTGCATGAAGCACTTTCTTCTCCCCATAACTCCACGTAGGCTTTTTGGCAGCATGTGGCCACAGTTACGTCATGCTCAATTACCTTTTTTAGGGTCTATAACAGATAGCTTCAGCACTGCTCTGTTTAACAGCATTTCACTCCTAGTTGCTTTGGGGCTGGCATGAAACATGGAAGGAGATTCAGCTAGCTGCATAGTTTGGGATCAGGCTTTTCCTCAGCACAGCTGCAGGTCATGCTCTGGCAGAATGCATTTTGTCTGCTTCAGCCGCTTCCTAGTGTATCCAGATACAATTTGTATCCAATGGAAGCCACAGTGATGCTGTGCTGAATCAGCCAAACACCTGGATCTGCCCTGCTGTGGGCAATAACAGCTGGGGCAATTTTGTAAAAGATAAGAACCAGTGGATTTAGAATTAGGCATCCTTCCCTGTGAGTATGGTTGGTCCTGGGAACGTAATCAGATTCCATTGAGACAAATGCTGTAACAGAGCTGTATTTCCCAATTAACGCATTAAGGAATCTGAAGCTGTGGGAGGCTAAGACTACAAAGATCCAGTCAGACAGCTGAGCAAGCATTTTTGGAGCAAGAAGAAAATACTGTCTCCCCCAGTTTTAAGAGAGACCCTGAAACATCTGGGATTAAGGCATTGGAGGAGCAGGAATGAGAAGTATGCCATGCACAGAACTGTATTCCCTGTGTGGGATACATGTATCAAACACCTCCCTGTAACCAGCCACTGTGTCAGCCAGGGTACAGTCCAAGCAATGAAGACCTTCTGCATCTTCTTAGGTGAGAAAGCCCAGCTACAGTCACGAGGTCTGGAAAGAGTAGGGCCACTCTGCTTCATGCCATGTGAAATCCTAAAAAGCTTTCTGTTCTGGCTAATCTGGTCCAACTTTTCTAACACAATAGGATGGATGGCCTGTCCCAGGCTGTGCACAGCACCAGAAGTCCAGATCCTTCAGGTTTTTTTCCCTGGAACTACAAATGTATCTTATCTTAGCGATGGAATAAATCATGAGGGTTAGGCAGTCATCACATGGCTGGTCCAGGGGCCGTTTATATTAAGCATTATTAGCAAGGCTAACGTGCCCAAGAGGAAAAATGTTTTGACATTTTCTGGTTCAGTATAACACGAAACCTTAAAGAACTTTGTAGGAAACAGAAAAACGTCTCTGAGTTTGTATGCTATATTTTTTTTCTGCCCTGGAAAAATCTAAAGAAATAGAATTGGACATCACCAGGACTGCTGATGACTGCTCAGAAAGACTCGGCACGCAGGAGAAAGGATGTCTTGATTAAAGATTATTTTGACTTTTAGGTTAAGATGGTAAATTTCACATATCTGAGACCACCAATATTGACTGCAGAAATCAAGACCAAGCTAGACTCAATAGAACTAGTTTTCAAGTATGGTCACCACAAAAAAAAAAAAAAAAAGTCATTAGTTAGAAGGTTTACTTTGACATCCTATAGCATCAATTTAAAGGATATCATACAATTAGGAAAAGAAATATAGACCTGATTTGGTCTAGTGTAACATTTTTTAGAAGGTCATGATGCTGGCAAACTTGTGTAAGTTCTATAGCTAGCTAACAATTGTAATTCTAAAGGCGATCAGTTTTCCAATCAACCTCTTCACCTCCTTGCTCTTGATGTTGTTGTACATTTTAAAATTAAAACCAAGGAGACAGCAACACTATCTTTATTTTAAATAGTGTCTAAAACAATTGTGATACTGGCTGGTTGTCTCTGCTGTAGGTGGTCAAACAGCTTCACTCACAAAAAGGGCTGCTAATCAAACTTTTAAAAGTATTTATTATAAAACAAAATCCACATAATCTATAGTACAAATGCAGAGTCTGTTATCTGTACAGATATTTATACAAAATACCAGTTACTTCAAACAAGACTTTGGTTTTGTTAACATAAAGAAACATTGCAGTTTCATGACCAGAAAATTGTTAACATATAACGGTCTGAAGTGACGAAAGCCTCAAAGAAGTTATTCTTAAGACAGTATTACCAAGTTCATTTGTATGCTAGAAGGCCATGCTTGGAAAAATAATTGGTAAAGGCTTTCTATAACACAACAAAGATGTTACGGCTCTAATGAAAAGTACTGTAGTGACAATGTGAAAATAGTGTCAGTTTAATCCCCAAATATGTTAAGTATCAGTTACTGGCTTTTTTTTTAAAATGTTATGTATTTTTGACATATCAAGATTTCTGTTGAAGCAGATATGAATATATAAATCAAAGTTCACTTGAAATAATGCATTTGAGAGAAATTCCAATATATTACAAATTCAAGACATGCATGCTCTAAAAAAATTCAGAAGTTGTCAGCTTTCAGTTAGTTCCACAACTTGTGGATGTCTGTATTCTAACTGAAGAGAACCCTAACAATGATGCAAAGCTTTGTTAAAACCCGTGGAGTACAATCTCCATATGATTCTGGGGTCACTTGTGATTTAAGGCTTTACTTTTTAATATGCTGACTGTTTAAAATACGCAAGGCACTGAAGTATTGGGTTTGGTTGTCTTTCGTAGTAACAAATGCTACAAAATGATACACATATAAAGCTGTAATTATTAGGCTGTTTGCAGAATACACATTTTAATATAAATATAAAAAAGATTGTGTGTGGGGTTTTATCATAAAAATTCTTGGTAATCTTTGTATATTCGTGTACATTTACAATAGCAGCAATTGCGATACAATTAGGTAAGTAAGAAAGAAGAAAGCGGTCTGGGTTAGAGTTTTGTTTATGATGCCCTCCAAATTTCACGTACCACAGCAAAGCAGTCCTCCCACTTTCAACAGCTTTTGTTTTATCTCCATAGACTGATGAATTCCATTTACAACTATTGTGTTTGTAGCTGCAACCAAAATACTTCCGTACTTATTTAAACGCTGCAGGATCTCTGTACAAATCAAACTGGAATATCACTCCCTTTGTCAAACACAGCTACTCTGGGAATGCTGTCGCAGGAGTAGCGCCATTCCTATTTAGAGAAAGGTGCATCAGTGGGAGTACTTGCTTTTCAAAGATGTGAATGCCAGTGAATTAGTCTGTCACTTCCTGTAGCTGTCAAACTTGCTTTTCTCCTCTGATAAGTCCTTTTAAGCACATTCTCTGCACATATTTTGTCAATACAAAATGACCCATTTAGGAATTGCCATTGTGGTCTTCCATCCACCAGGATTCTGTGTTGGCTGGAGAGAACCCAGCCCCTGACTCCAGAGGTGAGCTGCAGCAAGGGCTGTCGTTCATGCTGGGAACAGCCAGGATGCGGCAGCTTGCTGTCACGGCTGGCTGGGAGCACTGTCAGTATGTCAGGACATGGCATTTGGAAGGATTTTGTTGTGGAATGCAGAAGCCATTCGTATCAGACTGGTTTCCATCATTCCTATCAGCAGGCTTAACGTTGATTTAAAACCAATTTTTCCTTTAATCCCTCCAGGGAGTACAATCTTACGTGAAAAGGCCCACAGCATAGTTGGCCAACCTCAAAATAAACAAATTAAAGAAAAATACCCTTTACAAAAACTAGAGTAAGTGCTCTCAGGAAGGCGAGCTAGAAGACATGACAGGATTGAAAGTATCTGTGCACATTAATATTTCTTTTAACATGTGGTAAACACCATAACCTGTTTAGCTAAGCTTACAATAGCTGAAGAAAGGGTTTTCTTACATTTAGTGATGAACAGAAATTGTTGCAATCCCTAAGAGAACAGCAGCAGAAACAGCAGACACCTCTCAGAATTTAGGATTCAGCCTTCCCTGAATCTTGGACAGACAAGCCAAATTTACAGTGAGGTCTGCACTCATAATTCATAATGGACTCATAATAAAAACACAGAAACAACTGAACAGCTGATCTGTAAACAACAATCATCTTTGACTGTGGCTTGTCTAAGGCTCTGTCCAAATATGGACATTTATAAAATGTCCTTCAGCATTGTAACAGTAAATATGTTACTTCTAATTCAGGGCTCCATGCCAGGCACTCTTGTGTGTTATTAATTATTGGGAACATACTTGCCTTCTGTTTTCATTTCCTGACATTAATGGATATCACTTGTAGTACAATTATAAGCACAGCTACTCGTTTGGACTGGCTCAACGTATACCCCAACGAAATGACTGACATCAGAAAAGATCTGCTTCCGAAAATGCTTGAAGCAAACAGGACACACTACTTCTGTGAAGTTTGACAGACCACACTCGTAAAGTAGTACAACGTGCTCCAGAGGCTCTGATGAAGCACAGAAGTTCTCCCTAGCAAAGGGATCTGACCCTGGAGGCAATGGAAGAACGTCCTTGTGACTGGCACATCAGCTCAGTGTGACCAGCCCTTACTGAGTGCTCCTGCTTCCAAATCCTTTTTCGCTGCTGTGCACAGAGCTTCAGAATTTCAAAAGCACCAGAATCCAAGAGGCACCAGTTGGCATAAAAATGGGGAAAACATAAGGAGTCCTAGATCTAGCATATGACCTTCTAGATACCAGGTGGAAAATAGGTCTAGGATAAATGGGCCTGGAGATTTCCAGAAGGCCCATCCGAGGTGTGTTGAGGTGTTGAGGGAAGAGACCATTTTGTTGTTACTTCGAAAAGAATCAGAACTTTTAAGGAAGTGCTTGCAGCCTTTGCAAACCAGAGAGATCAAGGTTTATTACTGAAAATCAAACCCAGTATTCCAAAGGAAGAAATTTGTTTCCACTCATTTCTGCCTTCCTCTTTAGAACATGCTGATAATGACACAGTCTCATTTTTAGACACGGGGCATTTTGTGCTATGACACTATCCTAAAGAAAACATTATTTGTCACGCATACAGCTTTAGCTTAATCTTAGCCTAAGTGCTCTTTAGTGATCTGTCCAGACAGAAGAAAACTGAACCAATAAGACAGCTGGGATAGTGCTAACGAAGTTTCCTCAAAATCATCTAGCAATAATGAACAAATTACCTCCACTGCAAATTTCAGCGTGCAGTGGCTGTTGACCAGTCTAGCTTAAGTAAAGTCAAGCTACCATTTACACAAAACTTTTGCCTGAAATTAAAAAATACTTCACTGTCAAAGCTCATGACTTGTTCATTCACTTTACAGCTTCACACTGCTGCTACCTCCGTCCTGCAGACAGGACAAATTCTACAGAAGAGAAGATGACCTGAGTAGCTGCTTTCATGACTGCACTGGAAGGCAGGTAAGCTGCTCTCTGCTAGGACATCTGTCCTTTAAATGTAACACAGAATCAACCACATCATTTGCCCATTACTAGCTGCTCTCCAGACAGTTCTGTTACACCCTGAGCTGTTTCAAGTGCTAATATGCAGTCATAATGGGCCTGGAAAATAGTGCTTGAAAACACTCATTCAAGTACTCACAAGCTCACACAGGTAGTCCAATCAGATGCGTCCCTCTGCAGGTTCTCAGGGGAGAACTCTTATACTATTTCAGTTAGTTTTCTCATAGAAAACTTTTGCGCTATTAAAACTATGCCTAAACTTCACCAAAATACAACTTTCCCCCACTTATTTCCTATTCAACCCTGAACTGCCACAACTTGTCATATGCATTCACTAATTCCCTGCAACTGTTTTCCTCATCCTGATCTAGAAGAAAATAGCACCTATTTTCTATGTTTAAGCCTGAAAGTTCACAGGATGGAAATCACTAAGAGCAGAGTGAGAATACTTCTGGAGAGAAGTAACTCCTGTCACTCAAATTTTCTTTCTGGTCTTTCCTAGCACCAGGAGTGCAGTAATCCTTTTAAAGTATAAAGTCTACAGCAATCAAAAATAATACATAGTATTTATATGTTAAGATGCTAAATTCGTACAAATTCTTTCTAGAAGAGGCTTTTAAAGTCAGTCTTATGGAGCAGTGTGGGGCTTAAGATTCTGATCACCAAACTTCAAGTGCCTCAGGGGAAGCAATTTCTCAGCAAACATCAGCAGCAAGAGGCCATGAATCTCCAACTGAAATCAAAATGTACACACTTAATTCACCCCATTCAGCAAGTGCCTCCTTCCTTCTGAATACCTAAGCTCCAAAAGAATTTGACTCTTAAAGACAGTTTAGCTCTCAGCAAGAATGCTAATTTTCTCGGACTCAACTCCCAACTTCGTAATAGATTACAAGCCTTCAGATGAAGTGGTTAGGATTTTTACAGTTGTGTCTCTTTAAAAAGATCAGTGTTTTAGTTAAAAAAAAAAATCAATGTAATTTTGCATCCAGTGTCATCACAGGAATACAGGAAAATTAATGCTGTATGTCTCCGAGCTAGAACTGTAACATGGAACTAAACTAATGAATTCATTATAAATGGTGAATAGTTATCATGCCCAAGATTACATATGATATGAAATTGGACCACCAACTGCTGTAATGCAGAACAAGTACCCCTTTATATGATCGATGGGGTACACAAAATATCCTGTGGATCTATATTCCTAATTTACTTCACTGAAACATGATCACATGAGAATGGCTTTGTTTCAACAAATCATTAACACTTGTTCAGAGATCTGCCAAGTCACTCTAAGAGTAACAAATTATGACCTTGTCCATCTTGGCATACTACAGAATTACTAATGTTGATAGGGGATGGCAAAAGAACCCATTCTTAAAACACCAATGCTGTATTCCCCAATTCTGTATTTTTCTCCATGAAAAATGGTGGGCATCTTCTTTGTGCTCAAAGTGAAAATTTAGACATGAAAGTGGTAAAAGCTACTTTAAGAGTTTTAGTAACATACCAGTGATAGCACAAACCCTAGCCTTGAACAACGTAGATAGGGAGAACAGATCTGGACTAATATCTGAAAACACAAACTGGATCACAACACTGTGGTCCCAGACTCTCCACCACCACAAAGACCTCTGTCCTGGAGTTGTATGGTTCCTGTGATATGCTCCCAAATAACTTGCTAAAAAGACCCAAAACCAAGTACAATTTAAGTTCAAGCAAGAAAAAAGTTTTCATTGTTGCCACCAATATTAAGGCTGTCAAAGGCCCAACACATCTGTTACTCAGCAGCTGCAGAAACAGGTGCTAGTCTGCATATTCAGAACTTCCCTCAGATGTCCCAAGTAGGCACTCACATTATCATCACCAGAGCTGATAAAGTGCCATACGATACCCAATCCTTTTTGTTACAGCAAGAGAGCAATCAAAGCAAAATTTTATCTTCTGTATTTTGAAAGGGACTGATCCTAGCTCCCCATTCCCAAAGGGTTTTTTCGGTAGGAGTTGGGAAGATGAGCACTTTGCTGATCATGATATCCTTAGGTTACAGCAGTTTGTACGAGTTTATCTTTTCTACTTCATCAGAACTACACAGAAGTATTTGTCTCCTCTCCTTCCTCCCCTGTGCTTTTTCTGTCTATTTCTAAACCTGAACTAATTTTGTGGCAAATTTTTATGATATATGACCAAACTGTTTGAATGGCGGAAGGTTTTTTTTTTTGAGCTATGCAGATACCATTTTCTACAAACACTGATTAAAAAACAAACAGCTTTCCTCCTTTAAATGAATACAAGTGACCATATCATTCCGCTTTGGAGAATGAACATTAGAGTTGAAGCAATTCTCTGATCAAGTCAACACAGGTGAACATCTCAGAGACGTGGCACAGTGAGTTACTGGACTTTGGGGAAAAAGACAACTAGTGCTGTATTTTGAGAAGCAGCTGAATATTACAGCCTCTTCCCAGATAGTCATCAAAGACTCACAAGGAAGGATGAAGGAGCTTGGTTTCATCACAATTAAAATGGTGAGTCTGACCAAATTTGCAGTTTGTCAGGCATTCTCTTAGCTTAAATACCACCTTAAACTTGCCCCTTGCTGTCACCCACAGATCAATACAACTGCTTCTGCCACCATTCACCCAGTCAAGTGGGGAACTGATTGGAGCTAAACCAAGTTTTTTTAGGGCTGGTTATCTTTTTTAGCTTGAATCAGTTCCAGAACTGGCCATGTGCAGAGTGGCACTGACGCGAGGTAGGGCATGATGCCTGTGGGCCTAGTTAAGACGGAAGGTTTGACCAAACGAAGTGTTCTTCCAGTTCAATGCTAAGCAAATGGAGAGGGAGGTTTGAAATCTACATCTCGGCATATGAGTTCTGCTGGGAAGCATTTGGCTCACTTGCAAACAGGAACATCTCAGGGTTGTAATCTCTGCATGTTTTCTCCCAGTGGTGGTGAAGGGATGAGATACTGACAGTTTTGCTTAAATGTGTTTTTCTTTTCTGCGAATAAACTTACATCTTTCTTTAGACTCCTCCTCCCACAAGCCACTTCGCCTTCTTGTCTCACATTAGTAAAAAGAATTACACACACTTCGCATGTAAAAAAGGTGACTTAAAAATGGCAAATATGGCACAAAAGAATGGAAATTAAGTTAAAAAAATCAATTTTATAAATATTCTTCCTCTGTACATTTTTTCACAGCCCCATCCCTCCCACCCATTTTTATTCACATTTCTTTTTTTTAATTCCCACCCTGATTTATTTTTAAATCATAAAATATATATTTTAAATCTGTTCATATTTTAAAATATTTACAGGAAAAGTTCCTTCTGTTGAGGTCATGAGGAGTCTGTACAAGGAGAGGGTGGAGGGGGATAGAGGTGAAAATAGCTTCGTTCCGTGGCAGGAGACGGAGGGCAACTTTCTTCTGCTGACATGTACTGACTGCGAGGTGTGGGAGGAGGGGGATAAGGGTCTGAGTCTGAATTTAAATCTATATAGTATTTGTTGGCCTTCCATCGGCTAGTAGTATAGTCACTGTCACAAACATCTGTGCTGCATGGGGTTGTGGGTGGAGCTATCCCTCGTATAAGGTATGGCCTGCAAAAAAAAAAAAAAGCACATGCATTAGGTACAATCTGGGGAAAAAAAGAAAGAGAAAGAACGAAGGAGACTGAACATGAACAGCTCTGTGTCCTCAGTCAAGATGCCTGCTCATTAATACTATGTGAGCTTTCATAGGAACCCAACAAGAAGTACCTGAACTGTGTTAAATTTGAATGGCACAACTACCCTCAGCCAGCCAGTAGTGCATTCTTCCAGACCCTGACGAGCCAGGGGAGACCATCATGACAATTTAGCCCAGTCACTAACAAGTAGGTTGACTCATCAAAGAGTTTTAAGATAAGCTGAGGAACTGAACAGAAAACACCAACGTCCTCTATACAGAATGCTAAGTGACTGTTACATAGCAATATAACCTATATATATATATTACTCAGCCACACTGTACTGAAAGGTGCTAAACCCTCTTGTGTCAAAATGAGAACACAAAATCAACATTTAACATCAAAAGTGGTGTAACCACCCTTTGAATGGTCATTTATTAAGAGAGGGAAATGTTTTTTTTAAACAAGGTAAAGTCTGAACACAAACTTTTTGCTTAGGATCCAAAACTAAAGGACAGATCAGATCAATAAAAGATCAAACCTTTTTATCTAAGCTGTACCTGTAAGATCTTGTGGTTGAAGGAATGTTTGAGGAATAAAACATCTCTGCATTATACAGGGAGCGATCGGTAGCTGGGGAAGGCGGTGGGTTCAAGATCTAGGGAGAATAGGAAAAAGCAGTGCAAAAGTTTGGGTTAATTATACAACTCAACTTATTTTGAAAATATTATTTATGCCTTCAACCTGTCACTCATCATTATTTTAGCTTCCTCTCCTTGCTGCTTGGGTGGGTTAATGCATTTTTAAAGCTCACAGAAGTTCATTATGAGACTCTACTCTGGGCTTAGGTATGCTGCAGGCCTTCAAAGTTCTCACAGTACAGGGAGTTTTCTTCCTTGCCACATCTGTTATTTCGCTGGAAGCTGGGGTAAGGCTGGAAATTAGACCCAGTTTGCCAAATCTCACTGCACTTCCTTGGACATAAGGACTGATATCCTCAGCAGATGCTAATGGGAAATTAATTCCGTTCCACTCCCAGCGCCTAAATATACCCCCAGTCCATAGTAGGGTCAGGAGGCCAAGTTCCTTTACTATAGCTAATATAACTCCATCCTTCCCTGAATACTTCCTTTTTACTGCCGTTCTGCAAACATATAATTTTGGCACAGTTTACAACGCAAAGAGCCCAAGAGCTAAAAAATAGTTATAGCCTGCCCTAGCCTGTGTGTGCATATACATGGCTGCTGGTAACCTTCACGCTAGGAAAAGAGTTTATTATGCTTCAGAATCCTTTAGGATTCTTCCCCTAGCAGGAAGCAGAACCCCTGACACAGCCAGCAGGACATTGACCTAAAACAAGGAGAGCACTTCATCCCTTCCAATGTCCAAAATTACAACATTGCTGTTGATGGTAGGGCCTTGCTACTGATGTGAGTGAGCATTTTGAACACAGCCTGTGCTGGGCATCCTGCCAAGCCATGGCCTGCCACAGTGACCATGACAGCATCCTTCCTCTGCCTCTGCTCTTCTCTCATACTAATACTGTGAAATTACTGGAGTGGAGATCATTGTTTTGGTCTTCACTGTGCAGCATCTAGCAAAACGATTCTTGGCCACTGAGTTGAGCTCATCGTTACTAATACTGACAAGCTCTGCATCCAGATTCATGTGAGGGGAGACAAGCTTGAATACCACCCATTGCCAGCTGTGGGGAGTGATGAGTAATTGCCCCAAGAGTATCTTCCAGAAATCCTCTTCCTTGGAGGAGCACTGCACGCTACTTCTGGATTCTCTCCTACTAGCACCCTGAGCTGCATCAACACCCACTTCACATTCAGATTAAGTACAGCAAACAGAGTGTCAGCCAGGATGCCTGTGGCCAGGTTCTCAGGTATATAAACTGGCATATCTCCATTGATATAAATTCCTTCCTAGTCTCTATTCACTGGACCATCTCTCAATAGCACTAAGACGTGTTAAACAAAACAAAACAAAAAAGCCAAGACAACTAGAAGCTCAGATGTCTCCTTTATATTATTAACCTAAAGCTGGGTAATTAGCTACCAGGTAGAACTGACCAAAATATCTGGATTAAGCAGTAACTTTGATGTAACAAAGCCCTTGCAACAGCTTCCTTCTTAGAATCCGGCATGCCTTTCCTGCAGGAAAGGCTGATATCATCCTTGCAGGCCCTGGCTGACATAGCCCAGAGTGGAAAGTGTGGAAGAAGAATTCCCACTAACAGTCAGATTAGCTTAGGCCAGAAGAGCAATGGAAGAGTTGATCTTTTGGCCAACGCAGATCCCATGGAATGGCACAGGTAGATCAGCTCTTGGGCCTCTTTCCTCTTTCAAGATTTATTTAAGTAAAGGATTTTTTTAATATAAATTCAGCTAAGTTTTTCTGTTTGTCCTTTTTAGTGTGGCACTGACACATCAATCAGGTACTAGCATGAAATTATTCAGCATGTTACAGAGACACTGGTGAAGCATGAGACAAGCTAAATTAGGAGGGCTGCTGAGTTCCAAACATCTGCTAGCTGTGACTAGTTTCCTGATGGCTTCATTGAGAAGGTAACGTGAGAAATAAGTAACCACTCTACCTTATCACTAGATAAGCTCACAAGCCTCTCTTTTCCATCTTTGTCCTTCTTAAAGGGGAGAGAGAGCACATTTGCCACCGGTCAAAAAACTGTCAACCAAAATGCCCATACACAGCATAACAGTTTACATGTAAACACAAATGCACATATACCCACACAGCATGTGGGCTCCTGATTAAATACCACTGAAAAATCACCTCAATAGCTAGCAGAGTGACTCTGCAAGCTTGTGTGAACAGCTTGAGTGAATGTATGTATTGTTCAGAAGCACTAAGGAAAAAACCTGTCATATGACAAAATGCTGGCGAACAGTAACCTTCGTATGTCTCTCCTACATATTCTTAAGAGAAACATTTCCATTCATACTATACATCTTTGAATTCATGAAACTGATATGCGGACTAAAATTCTGTCACTTCCAATAGTTAAAAGCCAGAAAAGGAGCTAAATTACAGCTGAAAAAACCCAAGCAAAGTAACCTCTGCTGGTACCAGTGTTTTATCCCGGTGCACACACTTCATTTCCTGAATCAACAACTGACACTTTATCTAAACAGCAAGCCAAGCTTATTTCTTATGCATTTGCATTCCAGTCCTGTTGCATCTTGTCTTTTCATGCCATGTGTGCCTGCAGCATTACGCAGAGCAAAATGTCATTGGACCACTGACATCAGTACAAAGAACAAAGGAGGTGGCACACCAAGGGAGTTAAGACAGAAGAAAAGAAGTGCCCTGGAACAACCCAGCTGAGTATCACTCTAATAACAAAACATTCTAGACATCTTATAGCATTGTGTAATCCTGATGGACTACAACAAAGCCCTTTTATGAAGTTCAGTGGTTGTCGGACTGGACCTGTATATCATAAACAGTAACACCCAAGAACGACTGTTACTAACATTCTATTTAGTAGCACAAATTTTTATATTCCTTTTCTTCAGAAGTGGGAGATATCTAACTTACAGGTATATTTTCAAGACGTACCTGTGGGTAGAAAGTGGCTTTAGTGCTGGACGAGCTACTCGAAGAGGCTCCAGTAACGTGGTTTCTGTCATATAAGGGGGCACCACTGCTTCCTCCCATGAGACTCATGGAGCTAATCATGGACTTTCCACAAGAGATGCCTGCAGTGAGACAGAGAGGAGAACATGGTTAGGTGAACCACAATTTTATCCACCGATGCAAAACAGAAAAATCCACAGCTTGGCAAATCTGTGCAATGCTACTGGTTGTCACTTTGGGAACAGTGTTTTATGTAAAAACTTCAGAATTACAAGAAACAACATATTTTGTAAAGAAAACATCTTACCCCCAGACCACCTATGGTCTCACTGCAGCACTGAACTCCTCACAACCTGCTCTCACACTCTGCCGAGAAAAGAATCTCCAGAACAGTTGATCCAAACTTTTCACCCAAATCGTTAACCAAGAAATTTTCCAATTAAACAAACTCAGGCATTTGCCAAAAAAGCATTATACATTGCCCAAGAAAAACAAGCTAGAGACTTCCAAAGTTTTCACTTCCATCCAAAGAAATTCAATTGCAAGTATATAAACAACAGCAAAATTTAATTCTTTTTATTGAAAAAAATCACTGTTTAAACTGAGTATCAGCAGAGGCAAAAGAAAAGAAACCTGGTGACAGGAAAAGGGAAGACAACGTTCTCTAATCTGTTTTACTCCAATATACACTTAAATCTGACAACTGTTTTCAGCTTCTTCCTGTCAGACTATTCAGTGCTAATGGAAGAGTTTAGTTTGGGAAGTTTTCAGAAATGTTTCAGATGCAGGAAATATTTTTTACAAGCAGAGTGACTCTATTTGTGATCATCATTCATGACTATTTATCTTTTTTGGAAATGCCATGGTATTAGGAACCTATGTCTTTTCTTTAGAATTATCATCAATGGTCATTTTTTCAGCTGTTTTAACTTGTCACAACAATACGGATTAGAAAAAACTAACAAATACGAATGAGAATCAGAACGACAGCTTAGTTTAGCACCTACAGAGGTACAGATGAAAACCACTGATACTTGCTTTAATTAAAAAAGCTTTAGTGTGAAGTCCAATTTAAAACACCACTGCAAAGATTTCACCTGCAATGATTTCATCCTCACATTTTACTTCCTACTGCAAAAACCTCTTGATAACCATAAAGCCATAACTTAAGCAGGAACAGCTGGCCACAGTCATTAAAGTGTGAGAAAGGCTACACCTAAGCTGTATCTGGCTATCTTCAAAGCCATGGCTAGAAGAAAACAACAATTAGCACATCTCAAAAAGTTGTTTAATATGAAGAAGTGCCACATCTTTTCATTTGTTTTCAAGTTTATTATCTATCTGATTTTCAGCTGACATGAAAAGCAGACTCCAAGCACTCCAAAGTATGCATTTCTTGTATTCTGGCCCTGCCTGGCAGGTTTACAGATGAACATGTACTTCCCAGCTTCCTGAACAATATGAAGAGATATTCTTTCTTCTCAGGGCTTTGTAGTTAAGAATTTGCTATTTCCTCTACGAAAAGTATATTTTACATTTGTAAAATAATTTGAGGTGCATCATTTAAGTGTTTACTTTGATGTCTATATGAAGTTTCTGGGTTCTTATCTATTAGCTGAACATCCTAAGCTTTCATGTATACTTCAAGTCCTCCTTCAATCTCAGCATCGCAGCTGCATGCACTTCTCCGAATAGATGCTTTGAGTCCTTTGCGAGGTAGAAGAAGCTTTGCTGTTTTACAGGTGAAGGACTGAGACATAGAGAGAATAAACAGTTTGTCCAAAAGCAAACAGGAAAGCTGTCTCAGAGTTGGGCTAAACCAAAGGGGATGTTTTCATTACACTTCAGGCAATGAGCAGCCAGGCTACAAAACCACACCCAGACTGCTTGTGTTCTTCCACATTTGCTGTTGTAACTTTGGGGAGGGAGGTTTATCGCCTGCTTTTTTGTATTATAGCAAACTAAGCTGCTTCACTCCTTTCCTCTGCTTCTTTCCACTGTGGAACAACTTATCTGTCCTGAGGAGACAGGACAAAACTGTGTAAAGACCTTTGATGGACAGGACAGAAGCAAGGACACCCAAGTACAAGACACAAAGAGCAACTCAACAGAGCTCTCACTAGAATGCCGAATAACACATGCATTCCTCAGTTTTCAATACTGCATGTGGTTCACTGCTCTTAGTGTTTTGCAGGTCTTAGGTAAGAAGTACTATATGAAACCCAAGCTTTATTACATGCACCAGAATGAACTATTTAAAGAGTGTTTTCACTGGCAAAATACTGTAGATTTTCTATCAAAAAGATAGATACCTGTGCAGATGCAGCCTAGCATGAAAATTGCATTTGAAAATCTGGCAAGATGCCTATGAAATGCATTAGTAGTTTTTGCATATACCAAAACCACTGAGCAGATCAACACCTAATTTCTGCTGTTTGAAAACTCTACATCTAGCACTCCAAATGCAGACAATATAATGGTACTGATTAGATGTAAGGTCCTTGCCATCCTTACCAGTGAAAGTGCCATGTTGAGAACTTCCTGGAGCAATAAAATTGAGCGGGACGTGAGGGGTGCCACTGACATACTCATGTGGAAAAGGACTATTGGGCCCGGCATAGCGCTGACACACCACTCGCTGGCAAACAAAGTACATTCCTCCCATGACAAAAAGTGACAGTATTATACCAATGACAGGACCGATGGCACTACTGTGTGGCTGTGACTCATCTGAGGCTGGCTTTGTTTTTTCTGGAAAGAGAGGAGGAAAAAAAAGGAGGTCATTAAACATGGAGCAATATATATGTTGCTGTCCTGGAGCTTGTGCAGCAAATCAGTCAGCTCACAGTCATTCGTAGTGTCTTTGAAAGTATCTGCATCAAACTCAGGCATCTATAACTCCATATATTCTGATTCAATGCACAAGACTTCATGCCTCCTCTTCCCCTCCACGTACATAAAGCAGTACTAGCAAGGTACTCTCCTTTCTGTCTAGCAATTCATCTCGTAACAGGATTACTTATCATCTTGATGTAACAACAGCCTGGAAAGTTTCCTTCTCTTCCCTCCTCAAAGTCTACAGGTTAAGAATATAGGACACTTACAAACATGATGTCCTTAATCAGAGAGGAATCTGCTCTCTCAAAAGCCATTTGGGCTAGCAATAACATTAAAAACTTAAAAGATTTTACCAGTAGGGAAGCCACCATATGTATTAAGCAGTGGATGTCTTCCTAGCTAATATAGGTCTTAAAATAGAATACTTTTTCTTCCTAAAATATGACTTGCTTTCCAAAAAAAACCTTACAAATTGGAAGGAAAGCACAATCCAGAATATCTCAAATACTTTCTACTTATTTCTTTTTCCCCAATATAGCCCCATGTTAAATAATAAAAAGTGCTGTAGTATTTGAGAGGAGCTGCATATCATATCTCCTCCTGATTATGGGTAACATATTCAAAATTCTTGCCAAATAAACCAGACACATCTATGTTTTTCACATACGTGACATTCTTCAGTGAAAACGATTTTTTCCACGATTCACACAACATTTATAACTTTATTTTTTTACATACACAAATATATATATGTTCATAAGGTGAAAACTCAAAATAAACTTGGCCAAAGCCTATCAATTTTACATGTTCATATCAAACTATAGACCCCTTAATGAAGTTGCAGGAAGTGAAATAATTCATGTAAGATTCAAGCCTTCACTTCACAAAATTTTTCTTCAGTGGTTCTGGTTTCATTCCCCTCAGTGGAAGGGAAGGAAAATCAATTGAAATTTGAGAAGGAAGATAAAGGAAATACAAAGATCTACCAAAAAACTCTTAGCAGCTCATCATCAAGAACTCATTTCTGTCTTAAAGTCTTCATCTACTTTTCACACTTATTAGTGCATGACAGCTTTTATGTCAGCTAAGGCCCTGACTTTCAAATAGTCAGATTTGTTCTGATATGATACCAGAAAGAAACAAAGCCCCAAATTAAAACATGTTCCCAAATTAGTTAATTTAAAGCACACAATTCTCATTTCGGTTAAACCTAGCTTCTTTTGAATGCAAGGTCTTTACCTAGAAAGTAACAATCATTTTTACTCCCTACTTGAGTTCTTTCCCTCAGTCAAGCAAAAAACCACAGAATGCTCTGTTCCACAAAGAGACTCCAGAGGAGACAGTCTTATGTCTACATAAAGACACGTTTAAATCAGTTAAGACCTAATTGCAGGACTGGACCCAAAGTGCTAACAGGAAACAGCTGCATTAACTTTGCAGTACAAAAGTTTGCCAAGTACACAAAGAAAATAAACTAAAAAAAAGGAAGAAGTGGCTTTACATTATCCAGGGAAGTGGGGGAACTGGGTGAGAGCTGAGAGACAAATGGAATTTGTGGGAGAAGCACAAGAAGCATGTTCAGTCTGAAATTTCCAGCAGGAGAGCTAAACGGTTTTTGTCACCATTCTTTCAGCCTTTTCTTCTGCTCACCACTTGGGCTCCTTTCATCACTCTTGCTCATGAAATATACTTTTCCTTATTGTACCCACCATGAGGATAGAAGGAAGAAACAAGGTTACCCTGACCAGACCTGGTGACCCCTCCTCTCATCCCAGCAGTTGCACAGCTTCTGAGAACTGGTGCTTCAAAACCTGACAAAACTCTAAGATATTAAAAACCTTGCAATTAGCCAAGGTCCTATAGGCAACATTATTAAGCAACATGCAGCATTTCTCTACATAAACCTAACACAAGGTATTTGATCAGAAATGCCATGTTCCAATTATTTTGCTAAACCACTCGTGAGCTACAAAATGCTCCCTTTATCTGCCCCATTGCCTGAAAACTTCATGCACTAGTCACCCCGATGGTGCAAAAAGAGGGAGGTTGCAAGCAGAGCACAAGTAAGTGAATTTTACTGTCCACTTCGGACTGCAAAATAACAGACCCCGGTAAGGACTAATACAGCAACTGCCATCAGTGTGCCGGTAACTTGCATAGCCCTACTGTCATGAGAATTAAAAGTAACATCTTGCTCAGAAAAATCAATGTCTCTCCTTATATTCTTTTCCTACCTGCACTTTAAAAGACCAGCCTGTGGTCTCTTGTAGACACTTGCTCGTTGCATGCTAGTTCTTCCACATAACCAGCCTCCAGCTTAACCCTGTAATTGCAGTGGATAGGGCTGTGCATTTTTAGAAGCCGCCCCAAGCTTAGCAGCAGCTCTGCAAGGTCCAAGGTACTGTGCATAGTAGAATCAGGTCCCCCTGGGTATAGATCTGAAGGCCCATCTAAACAAGGCAGCGCTGTATCCCATACAGCATTTCAGAACTAGCTTGAAGTAACGTTGGGATTTCAATTAATCTTCACTACTGCTGTTCCCGCATTACCTGGTATAACAGCATTACAGACTTGCTACACCATGCTGCAAACTCACACTCTTTTGCTGCACAGAGCAATGGAAGAGCATGACTATATTTAGCAATCAAATACAACTGTGAGAGTATCTGGCCAAGATTCACTGGGCTTCCCCAAAAGAATATTACTACGCAAAGACTCAGGCTCTGCATAGGGATGTAGGACATTACACCTGAACACAGCATTTGAATCTCAAGGAAAGACGTCTCACCACACATAAGCTCATCAGAACCGTCAATGCAATCTGGAAAGGAGTCACACTGTTGCTTCAGGAGGATGCACTGGCCACTTGCACATCGGAACTGATTGGGTAGACAAATTGCTGCACAGAAAGAAAGAAAAGGTTAAGTACCACTTGCATGGGAGCATTTGAGCATCTTAAGAAAACCACAGGAAGTGAGACATGAAGCCACAGTGCATTTTATATTATGACCAGGTAGGCACCAGAACACCTGCTTTGCTACTGTGGGTAAAATGCAAGTCTGCATTTCTCTGATTCTTCTTTCTTGTTGTTATACATCCTACTCAGTGGGGCTAAAATAAAATTATGATCCCAATAACTCCCCATCCTTTGTCAAATCAGTCCTGTTGGGGCAAAACTGGGATCTAATCAACAAGAATCTCTTAATAACTAACAAAGTGTAGCTGATCACCTGACATGTTAACAAAATGTAGTAATTCAGCTTATTGTAAAACCTTATATAGTCTATAATATCATATGTAGCTCTGTATAATTTAGCCTTGCTACATAACTGCTGAATTTCTTATCTATATTCAGGAGCCTCTGTTTCAGCAAAAAGGACCAATTAACTTTGGAATCTCCATCAAGTCAAAGCATATTAAGTGATCAGTAAAGACACTGTCTTACAAGGGCTAGTAACCAGCAATCCTGGAAGGTTCACAGATAGGTTATTCAATGCAAAAAGAAGAAAGGTTCTTTTCTTCTGGAGAAGATCCACATTCATGTTTTGGTTCACAGCACTGGTGGTGGTGTGAAGCGGACCACCTGAATAGCCATACTTACTTTGCCATGGTCCAGTTTGCAGAGCAGTTCTCGTGTAAGACAACTAAATTATCTATGGAGAAAAAAACTTAGCTAGAAGCTCCAAATGCATCAGCTCCTGATTTGGACTGTTATGCCCCCAGTGAGTTGAATGCAGCTCCACAAAGTCCTACAGTGCATACAAATGTCATGGTTTTGGCTGGGATAGAGTTAATTTTCTTCACTGTAGCTCGTATAGTGCTTCGTTTTGGATTTAGCATGAGAATAATGTTGATAACACACGTTTTAGTTGTTGGTAAGTAGTGCTTACACTAGTCAAGGACTTTTCCAGCCTCCCATGCTCTGCTGGGTGCACAAGAAGTGGGATGGGAGGGGGCACAGCCAAGGGAGCTGACCCAAACTGGCCAAAGGGATATTCCATATTATAGCATCATGCCCAGTGTATTAACTGGGGGGAGTTCGTCAGGGGAAGCAGCGATCATGGCTCGGGGACTGGTGGCGTTGGTTGGCGGGTGGTGAGCAGTTGCAACACTTGTTTGTTTGATTTTTTCCCTTTTTCCCTGGGTTTTGCCTCTCTCTCTCTCCCCCCCCCCCATTATTTTCCTTTTCATTATATTATTTTTGTTTTTATTAGTATTATTTTATTTTAATTATTAAACTGTCTTTATCTCANTTGAGATAATAACAGTTGCTGGTCACAGCATCGACTCATCTGTTCTCGATATTAGCTAGGCAGATCTACACCATGCTCTTATTTTTGCAGTACATGTTAAAGATTGTTGTTGTTTTCTTTAGTTTGCTGTGCTCTGCAGTGATTAGCGATGTTTTGCCTGAGAGATTTCTTATTAAAACACTGGCCTTGAGCTTTATTGGGTATTTGGGTTTTGCACTGAAGCCATTACTGTACTTCGGGTACCACCTTATGGAGACAATTAGCAATTATACCTCCTCCCCTGAGAGGTTTTTTATGGAGGAAATACAGAATGGCACCTTAGCTACCGTCTTCTGTAATGTCTCCTCCTTCATTACAACAACTTTTCAGTATCTTGAACATCCTTGGGTAGTTAAGATATATCTATTGGTATTTATTGGAAATATTGTTTCACCCCTGAAAAAGTGCAGAATCTTGAAAAATTAGCAGAATATCTGGAGAAAGTATGGTGTCACCCTGGCAATTCCAGAGGGATACAAATCACTGCAATGTGCTGGGGCCTGGCCCATGCCTACCGAGCCCTGTTTAACATATTCAGTACCTCCAAGGGGAAGATAAGGCCTGTGGATCTAAAAAGACAGAGAAAAAGAAAGTGACAGGCACTGCAGCTGAACCAGAGAATCAACCCGTGCCAGTATCAGTCGCCCCTATACACAAGAAGAAATCTTGGAAGCAAAAGTCAACTTGTTTAGAAAGAGATGATGGAAGAGCAGGGTCATCACAAGGAGAGGAGGAAGAAGAGGAAGACCTCATAAGCGAGACAAAAACCACCCGATCCCTATCCTTGAGTGAACTGTGAGATCTGTGAAAAGATTTTGGCTGTCATCTAGGTGAGCACATCGTCACCTGGCTGCTCCGATGCTGGGATAATGGGGCCAGTAGGCTGGAATTAGAGGGTAAGGAAGCCAAACAACTGGGATCCCTTTCTAGGGAAGGGGGCATTGACAAAGTAATTGGAAAAGGGGCACAAGCCCTCAGCCTCTGGAGGCGACTCCTGTCTGCTGTGAAAGGTATCCCTTCAAGGAAGATGTTATATATCGCCGAGCAAAATGGACCACCATGGAGAAAGGTATGCAGTACGTGAGGGATTTAGCTGTGCTTGAGGTGATCTATGGTGACCTGGATAGTGAACGGTCATCCAAAGATCCAGATGAAGCCCAGTGCACACGACCCATGTGGCAGTCAGTTGCAAGGAAAAACAATCACACAGGGGGGTTCTTCCAGGAAAGTTGCTGCTCCAGTTTCCAAAAAGCAGTTCCCCAGACATAGGAGTAGAAGCGCTGATTTTATTTCTGATCTTAATAGAGGGACTTTTGATTCACATTTACAAGAAGTGAGTAGC
>WEKW01006784.1:2060-53245 GCA_013389905.1 Sula dactylatra
TAGTTAATGAAACTGCAGCACCGTGTTAGTAATACCTGAAGCATTTTACAGAAAGAAAAACTCAACTATAGGAAGATGAAGTTGGATGTCAACCCAGAGCAAAGCAAAAATTCAGGTCTATTAGTTCAGTTCAAGATTCCTGTTGCAGACACAACACTTTACATAATATCAGTACTTTGCTGAACTTGTAATACCAACAAATTAAAGAGCAGAAAACTCACCTGAACATAGACGGCTTGGAGGCTGTGCACCAGTAAAAGGACTGCAAGGACTGTAAAGGAAAAAAAGCCTTTCATAGTGCCTGCAAATTATAGCCTTTCCTAACCTATATATATATTATTTTCTCTGGCTTTGGTGTTTCTTTGTCTTTCTTTTGTGTGTCTCAGACTTTCTCTCTTCTTCTTAGCACTCAGACTGCCTAGCAGTCAGAGCTCTATGCTCCCAGTGCAAAGCTGGAGCTTTATAAAGACGTCGCACAGCATTTGCTTGGTAAGACATTAATCTGAACTCTTTACTGGCATATAATAAACCCTCAGTGAACTAACAGTTATCTAAACCTCAGCAGAGTAGGTCAGTCACACCCAGGCAGATCCTGGGGTTTATGAGTCTCTCCCACTTTAAGAAATTGGCCATGACACAGGCAGGCAAAGATTCCACCCTACAATAAATAAATGGTAGAGACTGATGTAACACAACATCTGAAGCTCAGTCTTCATATGGGGAATGTACTCAGGTTTCTGGCCACTTCCTGCAGAGCTGTGAGAAAGTAAGATATTTGGAAGGAGATAGAAAAAAAATTGATCTCTTGCACTGATTGCTGGCCAGTCAGTTCCCTTTTCTGGGGATTCCAGGTACTAGACCTAAGACAGTAGCAATGGGCCGAGGCAGATGAACACAGGCTGTGCCTGCATATGACTAGATATAAAATGTCATCTTGCTGCTGCTTTTTGTAGCACCTAATCAAAATGCACACATAAAAAGGCACAGGGATTTTCATTAAGGATAAAGACTGCCATGAATCAAATCTATTTCTCTGTGACTTTCAGTCTTATCCAGAAACATGATAATGTCACACAGATGGAGAAGCATCAACATGCCTCACTCAGCTTAGTTCTGCCCTTCAAGCTCAGGTCCTTTAATCTGTAAATGATTTCTGGCATATTGTGGCTTTGGAGTAACAACGGACACCATGCCAAAAAATCTTCCTGATACCAGCAGAACAGAGGAGGGCAACAGTCAACCACTAAGAAACTTTCTCAGATCTCAGCAATGTTTTATGCCAGCAAAGGCTCTAATTAGTTTTTACTATATTACAATCTACTGCTAAGTTTACAGTGAAAACCACCATGCTGCTTGGTATAAATTTTAAGAAACTAAAGCAGCCTGGACTTCCCCGGCAGTGGGCTTGTTAGGAGGGAATGGGACTTCTCTGGTTCAGTATACCCCAGAAATTTCAGTAAAGCTGAGGCTACCCCTTAGCTGACAGGATTGACTGCTTAGTGACAGACTTTGCTTATCTCAGTTCAGCCTACTCCTCTGCCGTGAAATTAGAACCCCTAGAAGCATCTTTATTACCACAACATGAGCTTGCTTTCTCTGGTGTTATGCTTTCTTTGCTGCCATGGCCAACAGCCAACAGCCAACACCACTTCCAACTCCAGAACAACTCATGCCTGTGCCCTTAATTAATTTTGGTCAAGGGTATAACAGCAGAGGGTATAGCAACAACATCCTTCTAGAAGCTTTGCAGAGGTGTCGCAAGAGACAGACATGTCTAGAATCCAATTAGGTGAAGCCAAGGGTGAGAAAGCAGTTGAATGTAGGGAAGAAAAAGGTATAGTGAGAGGCATGAAAGAGTTGATTGAAACCTCACCTTCCATTAGATACTTGGTTCCCAAAACTGCTGGGTCAGGACACCTGTTGGAGCATGGACTACCACTTTTCATCAGTGTCATGCCTGACATGCTGATGGTGTGCCATAGTGGAAAACCCCAGTGCTTCTGATCCATCTGCTTTTCTGACAGTCAAGAGGTACACAGTCACCAACTGTGTACATTGTTTGCACAAATGCATATTATTTTATTTATTACTTTGTATGTTTATTTAAAAGACTGTTTTCAGATTTTCTTTGCTAGTTCTGCACTTGGACCAAAATCTAATGAGACTTCTGGAGGGTATTTCCACATGGCTAATGCTTTCTTTTGCCAGAACAAAATGGACACAGAAAAGTTGCTCCATGCTGAGACTGGTAAAACCAGAGCTCATTTGGATATATTTCTTTCTTTTTTTTCTGTTCTCTTTCTTGTGTTTTCTGGTTACTGACTGTCCTTAATCTGATGGTGACCATATCAAGTGTCAGCACTGCCTTTTTGCATAAATCTCAAAAACACTTCTATTGAAATATTTCCCTGACTTTCAGCCTGGTGCAATAAATTCTGCTTTTGAGAAGACATTGTCATTGAGGTTCTAGTCTTCCATTTGGGCAGCCAGACCTTGTTAAAAACCAGATTTGCTGCCAAATACCCCACGCCAGAGGTTAAACAGTCCCACAGGAGGAGACGGTGGCCAAGGAGTTTCCATAGCCAGGGAAAAGTAGCTGAGCAGCAGTGGGTCATGAATGGGCCATGTTAAATATAAGCTGAGTATCAGTGAAAAGTCACACTGTGGTAAGAGCTTTTCTGAAAAGGATGGTCATGCAAGGGAAGTAACAATTATCTCATTGCCCTAAAAACTGGAAAAGTCAGTTCAAATCCAAGTTTGCAAGTCACAGGCAGCAGAGAAGCCTCTGTTCGCTGAGGACAAGGAAATCAGCTGAGTAATCACCACCATTACACAGGGCTGTTTGGGAGACAGAATTTTAAAGATTTGTTTATTCTCCTGTATACATACATCCAAGCAAATTACTTCACTCCTGATGCAGATGAAGCCCAGGAAGCAGAAGCAATTCAAGTACTGGATCAGAGGTCAGAGAAGAGACACCAAAGCAACAGCCTGCTGAACTGCCCGGGTTTTGCATGCTCTTGCAATGTTTAATCACCTGATCATGGATTTTTCCCTGGAAAGTTTCACCTGGTGGTGTCTTCAGGGCTTTTCCCTGCTGTTGGCAATTCTTGGGCCTTCTCAGGCTCCAGGTGGTTTCCTCTGCATGTCCTGCACCTTGCAGTTCCTGGAGGGGAATGGAGTGGGGAACCATCTGGAGTGCAAGGATCTTCACCAAAGCTTTCCTATGTTCCCCATCCTGGCCCTTGGAGCAGCAGGGCTGGAAAGGCCACAGATGACTCTAGACCTGAGTCAACACAAGTCTTCCCTTCCCATCTGAAAAATGCCTGTTTAATTTTCTTGCTTGCCCTTCTTTTTACACTGTGAGGATTCTGTGCACGTTATGGAAAACTCCTTCCATTATGGGAACCTGGAGGGTTTCGCAGATCAGAGACCTGTGTTTCACCGGGACAAGCTGCTTCTGGTGGAGAAGATGGTGTGCTCTAAGAACAGATTGTGGCCTTGTAAGAAGAGACCTTCAGACCTGTGCTTCCCTTGTGTCACAGCTGGAGGGGGGGAACCCAGGCATCCAGGGCAGCCCAGGAGTGTCCCAGACACTTGGATATGTGCTGAGGGGGGCAGCAGGAGCAGCAGCTCCACATCCTGGAGAAAGAGCTGTGATGTCTCTGTAACCTCACCCAGGAGTTCAAGGTGAAGGCCAGGGGAGTTTGGGGGGGACACGCCATGGGAACAATTCCCTCCTTTACAGCTCAGATTGGGGGGGTGGGTGGTTTTGGGGTGTAAAGGGGTGTCTGTGTCCCCCCCAGGGTGCTGGGGCTGCTGCAGATGGTGGCTGCCAAACGCTCGATGGCCCAGGTGGCCCTGAACAACCACTCATCCTGCAGTCACTGCATCTTCCAGCTCTACATCCAGGGCTGTAACCCTGCCTGGAACCCGCACTGCACCTGTCAGAGGGGCTGCAGGAGCCTTTTGGGAGAGCGTGGGAGCCTTTTGGGGCCACCTTTGTGGAGGTGCACAAAGCCAAATTAGGCAGGTCATGTGACCCAAAACAATATTTATTCTAATCAAAAGTGTTTTGGTGCTCTGACGAGCATTAGTAAACCACAGATTCAGGGTGGCACTGGGAATTAATACTACACAGCCAACTTAAGAATTCCTCAGCTTTAGAACTATAACCCAAGATGTTCAACTGCCCACCTGATAAGGCGAAGGCTCTCAACCTCGAGGAGTTACCTTGGGCAGCATCCGGACCTAAGGGGAGAGTTCCCAGCTGCAGACCCACTGCTCCGAGGAGGACTGACTTCATTTGCCCTCTGGCAGGACTCCGTTTATACCCTGGTCACATCTGACCTGTAGTCACATATGGTGCCTATTGGCTCAGGACTCCATCCATTGGTGACTGGGTAGGGGACAACACTCACAACGGGCAGTAAAGGCGCAGAACAAAACAAAGGCGGCTGCTTTGTTTCCCCCCTCAGAAAGCCCCGGTCTTTGTCAGGGTGGGTGCACCTACCAGAGCAGTTAAAACCCCTCTGGTATGGAGGACGATGGCTGAAATATAAATATGGGGAGGCCTGGCACATTGATTATATCACACTCCTACAAAACTGCAAAGGCAAATGCCATGTACTTACAATGGTAGGAGCAACCACCAGATGGCTGGAAACATATCCTGTGCCCCATGCCGCTGTCTGGACACTATCCTGGACCTTGAAAAAAAGTATTACGGTGACATGGCATCCCAGAAGGAATTGAGTCAGACAATGGGACTCATTTCTGAAACAACCTCATAGACACCTGAGCTAAAGAGCATGGCATTGAGTGGGTGTATCACATCCCCTATCATGTACCAGCTTCTGGGAAAATCGAGCTAAAGAGCATGGCATTGAGTGGGTGTATCACATCCCCTATCATGTACCAGCTTCTGGGAAAATCGAACGATACAATGGACTGTTAAAGACTACACTGAGCAATGCGGAGGGTGGGACGTTCAATCACTGGGATACACGTTCAGCAAAAGCCACGTGGCTAGTTAACACTAGGGGATCTGCCTGTCAAGCTGGCACTGCCCAGTCAAAAATCTTATGTACTGTAGAGGGGGATAAAGTTCCCATAGTGCACTAAAAAATATGCTGGGGAAGACAGTCTGGGTTATTTTGCCTTGGGCAAAGGCAAACCCATTTGTGGAACTGCTTTTATTCAAGAACCTGCGTGCAATTGGTGGGTGATGTGAGCAGATGGAGAATTCCAATGTGTACTTCAAGGGGATTTGATTTTGGGTGAAAACAGCCAATGAACTGAATGGTGTGATGTTAATTGCTCTATAACACTGTATGTCATCACTTCTGTGGTTGCTATATGCCATATCAATGGTATCACAGTAGGAATCTCCCAAATTAATGAAGAATGAACTTTGATTGAACCAAGTAAAGTGCAGTGGTGATGGAACAAAGACTAACTTCAGCATGCAATGATCCAACACCACACACACCATCTCTCCTGCCCTGAAAAACTGTTATGATAGATGGAGCCTGAAGTCATGGACTAAATGACCTCAGTGGACATTTGTGGACATTTTAAAGACATTCTACAGGGGTGGTCCATAGACTAAGGGATTGATATCTGTGTATTATATCAAAGGATGGGAAGGAGGGTGGTGGTTAATGAGGTTGTATTGGATAGTGTGGGACCTGAGCATGACGTAAATGGTATGGAATAAAGGGTGGATACTGTCATGGTTAGAGTTAATTTTCTTCACTGTAACTGGTATATTGTTGCATTTTGGAATTAGTATGAGAATAATGTTGATAGCACACTGATGTTTTAGTTGTTGCTTAGTAGTGCTTATACCAGTCAAAGTCTTTTCCAGCTTCCCGTGCTCTGCCAGGTGCACAAGAAGCTGGGAGGGGAGGCGGCACAGCCAAGACAACTGATCCAAACTCGCCAAAGGGATATTCCATATCATATGACATCATGCCCAGTATATTATCTGGGGGGTGTTGGCCCAGGGAAGCAGTAATTGCGGCTCGGGGGCTGGCAGCATCAGTCAGCAGGTGGTGAGCATTTGAATCGCTTCTGATTTCTTTCCCCCTGGGTTTTGCCTCTCTCTCTTTGTTTTCCTTTTTGTATCATTATTATTATTATTATTATTACTACTACTGCTATTACTACTATTTTATTTTAATTATTAAACTCTTCTTATCTCAACCCATGAGTATCCTTACTTTTGCTCTTCCAATTCTCTCGCCCATCCCACTGGGGTGGGGGCAGTAAGCATCTGTGTGGTGCTTAGTTGCTGACTGGGTCTAAACCACAACAATCAGGCAATGGTAACAACATCACAGGATTCAGGGTATTGCATCTCCTCAGAATAACATTATCTGCCACTAGGAGAATTAGTTCATACCTATGTGACCGTTGCAGTGACAATGCTTGGATTGCCAATTGCTTCAGTATTATTTCTACTTCCTGTGGGACATAAACTGCCACTGGATGTCTTAAGACAAGTGGGCGACTTTTCTCCAATATAGCCGCTGCTGCCGCTACTGATTTAATGCAAACTGGTGTTCCTACTGCCACTGGATCAAGCTGAGTTGAATAACAGACAACTGGCCTGTGATGCAGACTCAGTTTCTGCATTATTACTCCACTGGCTATCCATTTTTATTCATGTACATGCAAATTAAAGGGTTTTATATAGTCCAGGAGTCCAAGAGTGGGAGCTGATGCTAAAGCTCCTTTTATTGTTTTAAAAGCTTGCCCCCTTTCAGGACGCCATGCAATAGGTTCTACCTCCTCATTTCTTGTTGCTTCTGTCAGTGATCTTCTTAATTCTCCCAGCCCAGGAATCCACGGTCAAGCACCAGCGGGTATCAAACACAGTTGGGAGCAGCATATCTCCTTGGGGCAGAGAGGGGGAGCAAAAAAACAACCCAAAAGTGCCCAGGATGGCAAGATGGGGCAGCTCACATGTTGACATCACAGGGCCAGTGGGTCAGGGGGTCAGGGGGTACCAGGGACCCTGGGGGCCACGGAGTGGGTGGTGCAGCTCCCCAGCGGGGTGCTGCTTCCTCCCGTGGTGCAGCTCCCCGACCTCACCAAGTACGTGGTGGAGGGCGGCTGTCCCAAGGAGTGAGCGGTGGCAGCAGGGCTGGAGGATGGCGAGGACACCATCCCTGACATCCCCCACTTGACCACCTCCCTTAACAAGGTCCCTCTCTTCTTGCAGTACAGGGCAGAGGGCGGCTGCAACCATAAGCAAGTGGTGGCAGTAATGCTGGCGGGTGGCGAAAACACCTTCCCTGATGTCCCCAACAGCCTTGCCAGCACCACCTTCTTCAACAAAGTCCCCGACTTCTTGGAGTACAGGGTGGAGGGCAGCTGCCCTGAAGACCACCTGTTAGCAGCAATGCTGGTGGACACCAACCCCTTCTAGGGGGTGTCAGCCTCTCCCTTTAAGGGAAAGCAGGAGGGGCTGGTGGCAGTCTTCCCCACCTGGCTGCCACTAAGCCCCTTGGAGACTTCTGAGGAGAGCTCTCCAGAGACTTCAGAGGACATCCCTGTGGAGACTCCTCTGAAGGGTCCCCTGGTGAGTCCCCTGCTGATCCCCCTGCGGATCCCGCTGCTGACTCCCCTGGCCAAACCCCTGGTGGAGGAGGTGCTGCAGAGGCAGCCCCAGGTGGGTTTGATCCACTTGCTGATGCGCATCATCTCCTGCCAGGTGGGGCCCAGACTGAGAGAGGTGGGCACCAAGCAGGCCAAGCGCCCCACATTGGCCGGCACCCCCAAGACACAAGAGACCTCTCACGGGACAAAGATAAAGATGATCATGTGCTGGGTGGCAAAACACTCAAAAACTCCATGTGAGGGGAAGATGGATAGGGATGGCGTGGTGCAGGTGGCAGCAGGCAGCAGGCGGGCAGCAATGGGCAACAAGCAGGCAGCAGCATGTGCAGGGCACCTGAGGACACTGATGTGCCCACTTTGGTGCTCGAGCAACTCAGAAGCCCTGGGGATGCTGGGGGCAAAGTACCCCACCCCGCCTGCTGCTGATCGAGAAGGTGCAGAGCATGGATCCCTGTGACATTCAACCCCAGGACAGGCTGCTGCACAAAAAAGTCCAGGCCAAAACACTGCAGGGGCTGAGGATGCCCAGCACCAACCTGAGGGTGCACTTGCTCAACTCCATCCAGAGTTTCCACCCGCTGGGCCAAAGACTGAAGGTGGTGGGGCCAGTGCACCAACCACCCAACCTGGAGCCTCAGGCTGGCCCCAGTGTGCCCCACGGGGTCCCCAGTTACCTGCTGGTGGCCCCGAGACCCAGCACGGGGCCAGTTGCCTCCAAGCCCCCCGCTGATGGCAAGAAGGACACGGCACTGGCGGTGCCATCGAGCAGCAAGGCACGCACCAGGGCTGCTGCCAAACCCCAGCAGCCGAGCTGGCTGCGCCTGTCACCCACAGGGGCCAAACCCACGGGAGGGGCTGCCGCAGCAGCTGCACGTGCCGCCGCACCCTCCCACCGACTCCCGGCAATTCCTCGGGACCTGGGGTGGCTCACGGCTGCGCCCACCCCGCTGGAGGAGCAGGAGCAGTCCGTGCCCATCACATCTGAGCGGGAGCGCGTGAAGAAGCCGCCCCAGGAGGAGCGGGAGCGGGCGGCCCTGCAGATGCCACTGGGCCAGCTGCCAGCTGTCTTCTCAGGGCTTCCATCAGCAAGGTTTGCCCCTGAGTTCTTCCAGAATGCAAACAGAAACCTTCTGTTATGGCCAAGGAACTAACCCACCCACACGGGCTATTTTTCAGAAAGGGCTACAGTTACTCGTCTGACATAAGCAATGCCCAAACAGAGTTTCTGATGCACCTCCTGAGCACAGGGATGTCAACAAGGGATTGCTAAGACTCAGAGTAACTCACATCATTTAAGAACCCACAACAGGCAACTGCATGTGAAAATGAAAGGCGTCTTTTCAGAATCACTATATATTTCTTTTTCATGTCCTCATATTTTCCTTACCACAGAGAGAAAACACAGACTCTGCAGCCCCTGCAGTCAAATATGGTTCTGTGGGACAGGGGGGAAGAGAAAGCAGAGAGACCTGAACAGGGAATTTTGAAATTTGTGAAGAATCAAGTAGAAACAGCTGCAAAGTGTAGCATCAATTTACAGAAATTTAAACCTGATGGAGCCAAGTAGTAGAAGCGACTTACACAGAACTAGAGGGGAGCACTGCAATCAAAAGGGTAAGTAATTCAGACAGTTCTAACCATGTAGTTTCACCTGATTGCCTTGAACAAAACAGTCTTGGGATCCCGATTGCTTACTTCACCCTGGAATAGTCCCATTCCTCGTCTGAAAGCTACTGTGTGCCTGGCTGAGGGCAGATACAATCCACACAAGGAGCAATCAGAGCTAAACACTGCACTTTCCTTGGTCACATTTCCTTGGAAAAAAATACTTTAAACAAAACCAAACCCAAACAACCTGTCACTGCAAGAAGCAGGAAAGAAAGCCTCCCTGACATGTTGACTGGAAATTCCTGGCTGCGGTAAAACCATCCACCCTTGGTACCCCCATTTCCCAAAAACTGGCAGCACAGCTTGGGCAGGGGGAAAGGCACCTATCAGACTTTGGGGCTGAGAGATGAGCACAAGCATCTGCCAAGGGAGCTGCATCCAACCAGGATCACTCCCCACTTGCTGCTCTGACAACAAAGCCCCGGTACGTGCTTTCATTAGGATGGAGAAACAACTTCCATGTCTGGAAATCTCCATTTACAAAAGACTGTCAACGGACATGGGCTTGTTCCTAAGCATAAGACCGACCTGAAGGCCTGGGTACAGCCAAGGCATTCTCCCCATGGGGGCTGACCACTGTCCTTTGCTTCTGTCCCCAGGGCTCCCAAGTGCTGTCAGGCCCTGCAGGGCTTCAGGGCCAAGCAAATGCTGGGGCACCAGGGGCTCCTGGGGCTCGGGGCAGCTTCAGGCATCTCCAAAGCCAAGGTGTGGCTGCCCCTTTGGTTCTGCAGATGCAGTTGTTTGCTACCCCTTTAGTGGTCAAAAGCGTTTCTTTTCATGGCATATGAACTGGACAGAAGCCACTTCCCTGTTAGTCTGGGAGGACTTCAGGGAAAGGAGAAGTCAGGTATGAGGACAGTGAAAAGGAGCCCTGTCAAGGNCAACAGTAATTATGATATGTCTTTCTGGAAAGATCATCGAGTAGGTAGACACAGGATAGGCTGGTCTGGACCTCCAGAGCTGTAGGGTGAACTATTCTACCTTTACAGGCTAGATAGGTATGGGCTATGGGTAGCATTACTGTTTGCCAGTTGTTATTTCTTTTGGGGTCCTGTGACAGTGATGGTAAGGTCATCAGCCTGCAGCTCTGCAGCAGTTAAACCTACCACTGAAAGAGTTTTGATGGTGGGTGGTGTTCTGTGTGTTTCATTTTCAAGAATCCTTTTATGGACCTAGAATTATTTCTATGCGATTAGGTGATGGGGATCTTCTTGCACTGGTCTTCTGTTTCTGGAGCANTCCTCCAAGCTGCACAGCTTTTCACCAGCAAAATGAATTGGGCTGAGCTGGCCTTCAGGATAACTCAGCTCCNGTGCATCTTGAGAGCCTTTGTCATCCAGAGCTTTCATGTCTGTTCCCAGGAGTATTGATGGCCACAATGTAGAAAGACTCCTGTAAGTAATGGCTTCAACACTAGGCTTGGATGTAGTGAATCCCCATGGACAAATGGATGTAGCAGGTGCTCCATCAAAGAATTCTGATGTGCTGGGGCTAATGGTTTTAAACAAAAAGAGGGTAGATTTAGACTGGATATAAGGAAAACTGTTGTATGACAAAGGTGGTGAAACACTGGAACAGGTTGCCCAGACAGGTGGTAGATGCCTCATCCCTGTAACATTCAAGATTAGGCTGGACGGGGCTCTGAGCAACCTGGTCTAGTTGAAGATGTCCTTGCTCATTGCAGGGGGGTTGGACTAGATGACCTGTAAAGGTCCCTTCCAACCCAAACTATCCTATGATACACACACCTGGACAGCAGGCACGTGCACACACCCACAAAGACCCCCACCCACACAGAGTGCGGACACACAAAACATACACACAGAGGTAGTGCATGGACGCCCTACAGCATGCATGAATGCGGAATGCATCCACCCACACACACTGCATGCATGCACGCAGTGTGCACCCACCCATCTGCCCACACCCGTGCTCACAGCATACCGCCGGTGATGCAGGCACATGTAGAATGCACCTCATGACTTTTCAGATATCATCTGGAGATGCTGCAACTACAGCAGCCAGTTCCTCAGGGCTCTGGGATGCACCTCATCAGATCCCACAGACCTACGTATGTTCATGTTCTTCAGGTGATCACAAACCTGAGCTTAAAGAGCTGCCTGATGTCATAGCGAAACCTCTCTCAATGATTTTTCAATGCTCTTGGGAATCTGGAGAGGTCCCAGTTGACTGGAAGCTGGTAAATGTCCCAATCTTCAAAAGGGGCAACAGGGATGACCCCGGTAACTCTAGGCCCATCAGTCCCACTTCTGTGCCTGGTAAAATTATGGAGAAGATTATTCTGAGAGTTATTGAACAACACCTGAAAGACAACGCAGTTATTGGTCCTAGCCTGCATGGGTTCACGAGGGGACAGTCCTGCCTAACAAATTTGATTTCCTTCTACAACAAGATTACCCACTTAGTTGACCAAGGGAAGCCAGTTGACGTGATCTTTTTGGATTTCAGTAAAGTTTTCGATACTGTCTCTCACAGTCTCCTCCTGGACAAAATGTCCAGCATACAGCTGGACAAACACGTGATGCAGTGGTTGAGCAATTGGCTAATGGGTTGGGCTCAAAAGGTTATTGTAAATGGGGTTACATCGAGTTGGCGGCCAGTCACTAGTGGGGTTCCGCAGGGATCCATCTTGGGGCTGATACTCTTTAATCTCTTTGTAAGTGACTTGGATGCAGGACTTGAAGGAATACTAATTAAGTTTGCTGATGACACAAAACTGGGAGGGCAGAGAGGTCCTGCAGAGAGATATGGACAGACCAGAGAGCTGGTCAATCACTAACCACATGAAGTTTAATAAAAGCAAGTGCTGGATTTTACACCAGAGGTGTGGCAACCCTGGCTGTACATACAGACTGGGGAATGAGAGGCTGCAGAGCAGCTCTGCAGAGAGGGACCTGGGTGTTCTGGTCGATGGCAAGTTGAACATGAGCCAACAGTGTGCCCTGGCAGCCAAGAGGGCCAGCTGTATCCTGGGGTGCATCAAGCACTGCATTGCAGCCAGCTGAGGGAGGGGATTGTCCTGCTCTGCTCTGCACTGGTGTGGCCTCACCTCGAGTACTGCGTGCAGTTTTGGGCACTACAGTACCTTAAAGCTATAAAGCTACTAGAGAGTGTCCAGAGGAGGGCCATGAAGTTGGTGAAGGGTTTAGAGGGGAAGTCGTATGAGGAGCAGCTAAAGTCACTTGGTTTGTTCGGCCTGGACAAGAGGAGACTAAGGGGAGACCTCATTGTGGTCTGCAGCTTCCTCCCAAGCAGAGGAGGAAGAGGGGCAGGTGCTGATCTCTTCTTTCTGGTGACCAACAGCAGGACCCAAGGGAATGGCAGGAAGATGTGCCAGGGGATGGTTAGGTTGGGTATTAGGAAAAGGTTCTTCCCCCAGAGGGTGGTGGAGCACTGGAACAGGCTCCCCAGGGAGGTAGTCATGGCGCCAAGGCTGGCGATATCCAAGAAGCACTTGGACAAGGCCCTCAGACACATGGTGTGAATTTGGGGTTGTCCTGTGCAGGGACAGGAGCTGGACTCGATGGTCCTTGTGGGTCCCTTCCAACTCAGGGCATTCTATGATTCTCTTACAGTGGGAGGGACTTTGCTCCCCCAGTCCCTGTCTTGCGGTGCATCCACTCGAGAAGCATGGGAAGAGAGGTTGTCAGTGAAGACTGAGGCAAAAAAGTGGTTGAGTACCTCAGCCTTCTCCTTGTCTGTTGTTACCAGTTTGCTAGCCTTGTTCATCAAGGGGCGTACGCTTTCTTTGACATCCACCTGCTGTGGCGTGTGGTCCTCCACAGGCTGCAGAGTGGACATCTGCTCCACCGCAGTCCTCCAGGTGGAGGACACCTGGCCACAGGGGGATGACCTGTGTCACCATGGTCTTCACCACGGGCTGCAGGGGAATCTCTGCTCTGGTGCCTGGAGCACCTCCTCCCCCTCCTTCTTCACTGACCTTGGTGTCTGCAGAGTTATTTCTCTCACATTTTGTCGCTCCTCTCTCTACAGCTGCTGCACAGCGTTTCTTACCCCTTCTTAAATATGTTATCACCAATGTTGCTAATTGGGTGTGATTTGGCCAGAGGTGGGTCTGTCCTGGAGCTGACTGAAACTGGCTCTGCCTCACCCGGGGTCAGCTTCCGGTGTCTCCTCACAGACGCCAGCCCTGCAGCCCCTCTGACCCCTTACAAAAACTTTGCCACTTAAACCCAATACAAAGTATCAGAGAAGAGCCATAAGAACAACTGAAACATGGTCAAAAGGGCCTAATGATGAGAGACTCTGGTTAACTTCTCAGGAAGAAGGTAAAACATCAGAGAACAGGGACATGGTACAAAAGAAGGCTTCAGCATAGCAAGAAATGTTTAAGAGTTGAGCTGATGTTAGATAAACTCAAATAAAAGAGAAGTTGGTTTTGGTTTTTTTTAACCAGTAAGTGAAATTACTACTAAGGCAACTTGCAAAAGTATGGATTCATATGTCAGGGACTTACTTTTAACATGGATTTAGTACTTCATTAAGTTCCTGGCTCTAATTTAAGTAATTCATGTGGCCTCTATCATACAAGAGTTCACTGTCTTCTGTCTTCACCTTTGATGAACAGAATGCTGATCATCCAAGCTACCTTGCAGAGAAGACCTCTCAAGAAGTGTGAGTTGTAAAAGCAGGTAGTTTGATTGGAAGACTTTAAATTGTGCAGAATTAGCACTTCCCTTGCTAGTTCAGTTTTTACTCTGATGAGCTGTTCTTAGTGGCCATCACCAAATTCCATGTGGTAGAGCCAGGATTGCATTAAAGTGTGGTGTATTTCGTTACTCTCTGATTCTTATTTTTCCCAGGGATTTCAAGGTTGATAAATTCCTATGTTCTGGAGTGACATGGGGTATGACAGGGAAGATGTGGAGGACTGAGTAATAAAAGCATCAGTGTTTTTCAATAAGCCATGGCAAGTTCTCTCATGACAGCTGCTGCATTGTTTGGGGAGTTAATTTAGGGACATTCAGTAGGTCATGGTCACCGGCCCCTCTTTTTTCCTAGTAAGTAAGGATTCTGAAATGGCCCATGAAAAGGATCAGGCAACTTTAGAAGCTAAGAAAAACTACCCAAAATGAATGCAAATGTGGTCTGATGAGTACTTGTCTATAGTTTGGGCAGTTTTGGAAGTCACCATCCTGCAAGTCTGATAGAGAATCCAGTCAGAAACTAATTGCAATGCCAAGTAACACAAAGGAATGTGGCCTATTGGACTTTAGGTGGAGTGACATGCTTCAGTATAGTTGACCAAAGTATAACTACATCTGGTGGTTCTTCGTTGAAGCTCTGTACATTTATACAACAAATAAGACACAAACATTATCCTATAAATCCAGTAAGAGGAGGAGGGAGACCTCTACCTGAGAGGCACAAGCAGAAGAAGGCATTAAAATGTTGATGACTGTTCAGGTATGGTTCGTAACAGCTGCTCTACAAGGTGCTTAATGAATTGGGACCTGTGTGTCTCAGGCTAACTTACTTACCCTTGATAATTTTAGAACGAGCCCTGTCCCTGGCAAGAGCAGAGTTAGACTGCCTGTGAAAGGAGATGGAGCATTTCCTATTGCAGTCACCTGGCTGTTTATCACTGTGTCAGAAATCAAGCCGTTTCAAGACATTTAGATTTTGTTTCCTGTTGTCATCTCTAGTGACAAAGTACCATATATTGTTATCACTCTCTGCACTTCTGACTAGCTTTGTCTTACTGCCCTTTATAAGCCATGTCTACTGATGACTTCTCTTTTGCTAATAACGTTTATAGCAACTCATAGCTAAACCTAGCAAAGAAAAGGTCCTAGTTTTGCATAATCTCTTAGCCCTGGAATGTTTCAGATTAATGAGGTGAAACCTAATTTGTGACCCCGAGTGGATGGTCTGGGCTTTGCGTCCCAGGTTTAAGTTGTGAGGAAACTTGGGCAGTTGTGTCATTCTAAGCTTGTTTTTTGTGTCTTACAGATTTCTGGGGCACAACTGGACAGGAGAGGTTCCAGAGCATGCATGCATCCTATTACCATAAGGCTCATGCTTGTACCATAGTAAGGGTGGCATCTCAGCTGTGATCTGATGGAATATTGACTAATAACAGTCCCAGTTGACACTTGGCCTCTACGTTACTTTTTATGATTACACTGCCTTATATTTCTTGTCTCTTCCAGTGATTTAAAAAACTTTTCTATATTGCTCCTTCTTCTCTCACTAGATAAAACCAGTGCATTTGGGTATGTTTATGTCTCTTCTGTCTTTCCTGATGACACTTTCACTGTATTCCCTGGCTTTGCTGTCTTCTAAATATCCTTACTTTTGTCCCTGTGTTTCCAGTAATGTGGTATGTACAACGGAAGGTACTTATTTAGAAGCAGTCCTGTCAGAGGTGATGTGAGGGAGAGGGCATTCCTTTCTTGTTCTGTGATGTGACTATTGGATTATGTAGTCCAAAACTGTTCTGGCGTGTTCTGCAGGGGTACTACATAAGACGTTCTTCTCTGGTCTTCTGCCCTTTCTGTTTTCCTCGACTTTGCGCTTCCCTTTATTAGCTTTCTGCTCAGCATCAACAAGGGAACATGTACCCTTAGGACCACAGTCTCCTGCTGTTCTCTATCAAGTACAGTGTCAGCCATGGGCTTCCTTGCTGACATTCGCAGTAGAAATCATCGCAGCTAGGAATAGGCGTCTGCAACTGAATAAGGTATCTGGGCTCCTGCTGTAGTCTACGGAAGTTCATTTGGTTCAGTGGTGTGGTTTAGGGCATGATTGATCTTACCCAATAAAAGCCTTTCCTATAGGATGAGTCAAGCCAGCCTTGAATCCACTGATTGCACGGCCTGCACAGGAAGACTGAGGCACATGGACACGGTGTTGACAGCTGTATTGCAGACAGAATCTTTGTGTAGATGAATCCTGCTCTTAGTGTTCTATGTGTGAGTGGACACTGCTCCAAGAGAGTCCTCTGCCTCTTTTTTTTCTTTCTTGGGGTGCAGGAACTGTTCCCATATGTTACAGACACCCAGTGCCCCTTACTTGGAGTGACAGGCATTCTCCTTGTCATCAGCTCTTCAATGATGATATCAAACTGGCAGTTGCTTGTGAACAGAAATCAGGAGATTTCATGGACACAGTCATGTGAGAACTGGGGATGAGAAAGGCTCTACTTAATGCACTCCTCCTAAGTGATTAGTAGCTCTGCTTTTTTTTCACTCAGGGAAAGCAGAGCCTGTGGCAAAGGTGAAACTTTGCAGGCATGGCAAGATTTTCCTTATGCTGGTGACACCACAGGGTTTGTGTGCTGCTTGTGTCTAGATTGGAAGGGGTGAGGTGGTGACCCTCTGAAGAGCCCATGCTGCCCTAGACCAAACTGGAAAGAACCACAGCAGAGTGTAGCTGTTGCTGTCATGCTTCTCAGCAGTTCCTTGTACTGCTCCTTTCCAGAGCTTTGAGCTGCAGAAGAAGAGTGAGAAATTGCTGGATAAAGAGGAGAGCTGCCCTGAAGAGAAACCCCCATCTGCCTAAGCCCCGGACTCTGAGTCTGTTTTTCCCTTTGCTCTAGGTTTCTGGGGCTAGTTAGATCTGGCCTCCACAGAGGAAAGTGCTTTTTATCATGCCCTAGACCCTCTAGTGATGGGCAGCTGGGCCTCTGCCCTTCTTGTGGGAGGCTGTCTGGACATGGCCTTCCTTGCTTTGGCCCCAGCCACTGCACATCCTGGTCAAGGAAAGACCAAGAGTATCCACACAGTTGCTAGTTACTGCGTGCTTCTTCAAGGCAAAGCTTGCCAGGAGAGCTAAGCCACTCTTGGACCTGCAGGAAAGGGTGCTGCCCAGATGCTTTAATTGTATCTACTGGAGAAAAGAAATTCTAAAGAATGTTTTTTATAAAGCTTTGGGTTTGCATCCTTCCTGCACTTTTGTTATGAGGCAGTCCAGTGACCATACAGAGCAAGTCCAACTACCAGCCCTCCCCATTGCTTTCACAGCCTATCCAGTGCTGCCTCTCTGTCCACCCCTGTGATCTCTGCTGTGGAGTTTCTTTGGGTTTCCTTCCCCAGTCTGTTACGGAGCAGCCAGATCCAGTAGACTTCTGAACACGGGGGATTTCTCCTTCCAGGTCCACTAGAGCTGAATCAGGTGAACTCTCACACCTAGGAGGCTTGTCCTATCCCAGCCTGATGGATGTGGCTGCCGTTGTTCCCATGTGTGTGTTCAAGAGACTTGCACTGTTTTCCAGTGAACCAGATACACAAGCACATGCGCAGACTTACACAATTAATGTGCATGGTGGAACGGACTGACATAGACAGAGCAATGCCTTTACCAGCACCCATGTATATGTAACCACCACTTACATAAACACGAACACAGTCCAGTCTTCTGTTTTTCCAGATGTTCAGGATTGGATGTTTACTAGTGAAACATAAACACGCCCTCATTCCCTAGATTCATAAGCACAGCATGTTCATAGATTCCTCAAATAACAGTATCAAAATTAAGTACATGTAATATCTGTGGCTGGATGTCAGGCTCCTTACCCAGTCATTGGTGCAAACCTTGGGTCTTTCCAGATAGAAAGTAGAACTTTTAAATACAGCACTCCTTGAAAACGTTGCTTGTTCAGTAGTGGGTTAACTTGTTCCTGGTTGGCAAACTGAAGAGCACCATGAGGTCAGGCTGCCAAAAGCTGAGCTGGTGCTCTTGAAAAGAATGTCCATCAATTGTAAATAGGCAAATGTGGCATGCTTTCGAAAATCTGGTCCACAACACAACACTGCTGTTTTAAAAGAGCATTAACAGCATCATGAAGACAAATGTGGGTCGTGAATACTTACACACAATCTCCAGGTGCAGAACACCTTCCCTGGGGAGAAGGGACATGCTATAAACAACTGATGTCTTTCCCTGTTTTCAATACCCCTGGGTAGCTGAGACATTGGTTGGGGACATAGATGAGACCCCCAGCCCCTGGCGTGGCAGCTGGAGGATGGGTAGGTCAAAAGAGCCTGATGGGACCCCTGCAGGGCCTCATCCATTGGACCAACAGGCACCTTCCCTTGCTACACAGAGCATCTCATGGCCTGGAAAAGGGATGCTCTGGGGAGTTCCTGGCAAATCTCTGCAGAAGCGCTTCCCCCCTGCTTCTCTCAGGGCCTTTCTCAGCTCCAGTGCCCTTCCCAAGGATAGCCACACCAGGTGGGTGCAGGCAGCATTGCAGGAAAGGACAGGCAGCAGCCACAACAGTCAGCACTGCAGGAAAGCTGGCACCCCAGAGAGCCTCCCAGGCTCTCCAATCCCAGTGTGTGTGAGACAGTGCACAGAAGAGTGGTTTTCTATCCCTTTTCACAAGGTGTTAAATTTCCAAGCATTAACCACCGGACCCACACTGTTGCTTGCTGGAATGTAAAATACCCAAAACATACTTTCGTAAATGTCTCTGATTCCCTGCATTTTTCCTGAAAAAGGAAGGTTTTTGGCACTCTTAATTGCTTCTATTTTAATCAAGGCGTTGCTCACTATCAACAGTGAAACCAGACACATGACGTCAAAAGCTGACTTTCGATCCTTTTTTGGCCATCAGGAGAGCCTAGCACACACACTTGTCCCTGGCTGTGTTGGCTGCTCAGTGGGTGAAGCTCACAGGTAACAGGACAGGACTCCTTTCTGATGCTTCTTGAGCCGTGGGTGCCAAGGGGAAAGCCTTAATACCCAAGTGTGCTGCTCCATGTACGTGAGTATTCCTGCCTAAGCTCACCACACATTCCCTTTCCATGTGGCTCTTGGCAGGATATGAACAGCTCTTCAGTGTTGGTGGTATCTCCCCTCTTTCAGTAAAAACAGCATGTTTTCTTCCTGTTGGACATGCCTTAATTCCAGCGTCTTGGGCTCTGAAATCTGGAACCGCTTGTACGCCAGAGACATTCCCACAGCTTGGCTGGTGTCCACCAAGAGGAGCATGTCTTTAGTCACAGTGGTCATTTCCAGGGAAAACAGTTTTATTGACCAGGACCCTACAGGGAGAACAGAAGAGCAGGGATGCAGACACAACATTTACTACAAGTCCAGTGGAGCAGGTTGCTCAAATGCAGCCCATGGTGACTTTCTATGCTGCTGGGCCTGTGGGGGTGGTCAGGGGACCAAGGATTAAACCTGAATCACCTCCCTGAAATACAGCTATTGCTAGCCTTGGTGCAAGTGGACCCAGGAGCTGGTGCTGAAAACCACCAATCCAGGACATGGAAAGCTTTTAGCAACTGTGGAATAGTTGTGCCACGTGCATCCATGTCTATTAACAACCCTTCTCCTATAGCTGAAAAGGAGTTTGAGATCTTGCTTATGGCTAAAGGAGGATGGTGGCCTCAGACAGTGGCTGAGCCTTGGGGCTTGCATTGCCTATGACCAGCTATGCCCACAGCATGACAGAGGAAAGAGCGGTGCTGGGAGGAGGCAGGCCCTGGCCAAGGAGCACTGCCCTGGCACCAACACTGGCACTGGCACCCTGCTTCCCAGCCTCGCTCGCACCAGCTGCCCTGCATCCTTGGCATCAGCTGGCACCACGCACTGCGATGGTCCTCCTGGCCCGGGCAACCTCATCAGCTCTGGTGGGTATCTCCCTCCTGCTCTGGAATAAGCAGATGTTTCTGGGCTGGCAGGGGCAAAACCAAAGCAGGCTGTGGTTGCTGGTTGCAGTACAAGTGAGGGCATCAGATGCTTCCACCTGAGGAGGAAAGTGGCTGTGAGTCTTTTTTACTTGTGATGTTCCAGAGCTACATGGGATATTTCTGAACAGGGAAAAGAACAAAACAAGAATAAAAAGAAATTAATATTTGACAGGAAATCTTGCTCTTTGCTGGGATTGTCTTGGTAATGGCTGCTTTTTTGTCTTTTATTCATTTTCATATTTAAAAGGACAAAACAGATCAGGAACAAAGCCATGGTAAATGCAAGTCCCAGTGAGAATCTTTTAAGAGAACTGAAGGCTAAAAACAGCAAAGCGCTGTCCAGACTGGCTGAGCTCAGGAGCACAGGGTGACCAATAGCCGATGAAACACATATGTATTTCATCGTAAATATAGTTACAAATAACAAGTAGATTTTTAATTCCCAAAACATTATCCAGAGGCATTTTTGGTAGTCTGTAACACTGAAGATGTATGTTGGGAATGCAGCTGAGGTAGATCCACAGGTGACCACTTCTTACAAAGTGGGTGGTAGAGAATATTTTGAACAATCTCTGAGTCAAACCTTGTAGTTATCCTGTTTGTGGATGGCAAAACACGTGATATTTCCATTTACATTTCTCATGTATCATCTCTTATCAGAGGCGTTTTACAAATTATTAACCCTGGTATGCCAATTTCTAGTATTTCCAAATACTTGGGAGGGAGAGAGGAGACCTGCATTTAACCCTGCTCAGCCCTGGCACACGTGCAGGAGCACACGCCTTGTTGTGCCACCCCACCCCTGTCTGGATTAGGACTACATCTGACCCTGAGATGAGGCACGAGAGAGCCAAGAGCACCAGGACCCTTGTCCCGGGTGGGCACTCCCTGAAGGTGGATGCTCTCCCCTTGCTGTCTGCTGGCCAGCTCGTGCTCTGCTTTATTAAGGCAGCCTAATGGCATTGCTGTGTTTCTGCCTGTTGATATGGGAGTAGTAGTTCATAGTCTGTGACTTGGGATTTTTTCAAAGGTTATTTTTCTCCCTAGAGACATTGCTTTTAAAAAGTTAAAAAAAAAAAAAAAGGCCTCTGCCTTTGAGAAATGGTCCCTATACTAATTTGCAGCACTGGCATGGGCACATCTGCTTGCTCAGTGTCAGTTCCCTCATCAAGTGTGGTTTGCTCAAGGTGAAAGCCCAAAACAAGTGAAAGGAAGGATATTGCAGGTAGGAGTGAAAAGTATTTCAACTTTAAAAGTAAGGAATATTATAACAACACAAGAGTGGACAAAATTCAAAGCTGAAAAAAGAAGTAGAAGCATTTGCAATTGGCAAGTATTTGCAAATTCCTTTCAAGAGGATTCACCTGGGTTGTTTCCTGTGCATGCTCTGGGTACAGTATTTTATTGATCACCTCATGGTTAGAGGACAAGAAGATTGTAGCTTTCATTTGCAGTTCCAGATGCTGACAGCAGCAGCAAATATCTCAGCTGTTTGGCAGCAGGGTGGGTTTACGTCCCCACGTGCCACACGGTCCCTAGGAGGTTCAGGTAGGAAGGGCTTGCTCTGCAAGAGGCCAAACCACCTCCCACTGTGTGGCTCCCTTGCTGCTGGTCCTTGTCTCCAATGGAGTTTGCTATTTTATGTGTCAACACGCTGGATAAAGCTGTCTCTCTGTTCAGAAGAGGTGCGGGTCTTGCTGGCTGAGAACGAGCGGCATACATGGAAGGTATGCCATGGCAAAAGCATGCTACTGCTTCCTAAACAGCTAAAGAAGAATAAAGGTGAAGGGGGCAACAGCTGCATTTAGCAAGAAGGGATGTAGGTAGCTCTGAAGTACATGATGTCTCCTTTTCCTCCATCTTCACCAGCAAGGCCTTCCAGGCCATTGTGCCTCGAGGCAGGACTCAAGAAGGAGGAGGAGAACAACCACCAGTGGATGAGGATCAAGTCAGGAGTTACTTCAGCAAGCTCAACCCTTCAAAGTCCTTTGAGTGGATGAGCTACATCCAAGGGTGCTGTGAGAGTCAGCTAATGTCAAACCAAGGACTCTCTGTGTCATGTTTGGAAGGTCACAGAGATCAGGGGAAGGCCCTGACGGCTTGTGAAAAGCAAATGTTACACACATCTTCCAACAGGGCCCAAAGGATGAGCTGGGGAGCTAAAGATTGTTTAGTCTCATTTTGGTGAGTTGTGTGTCACCGAGCTGTTCCTTTTGGACCTGAAAGGCAACATGATAGGATTTACCAAAGGTAGATCATACCTGAACGACCTCACTGCCTGCTACAGCAAAAGGACTGCATTTCAGGATGAGGGGAGAGCAGTGGGTGCCAGGTACCTCAAGTTCAGCAAGGCTTTCAAAACCCTTCCCCCACTATATTCTTGGGCATTCTTATATCCAAGTAAGGCTGTAACAGACTGGACAGCTGGATAAGCAGATGAGTAAACACCCGGTTGGATGTTGGGGTTCTGAGGGTCATGGTGGTGGAGTGGTTCTCTGCCTACAGACCAGCAACAACTGGAGCATGGCACCAGCTCATCCTGGGACCTGTCCTAACATCTTTATCAATGACCAGGAGGAGGTGACGGAGTGCGGTCTAATGCAGTTTACAGATGAGACCACGCTGGGGAAGAACCAAGCCAATGTGCTGGAGGGCAGAGCTGCCATCCAGAGGAACAAAGACAGGCTGGAGAAAGGGGACACCAGGAATCCCATGATATACAGCAAGGGAAAAATCTGAAGTCCTGCCCCTGGGACAGGCTAACCTCCTTCAATGACACAGGCTGGCGACTGTCTGGTTGGGGAGCAGCTGTGCTGATTGACATTATCCATTTGTAAGGAAGGCCAACAACATCCTGAGCTGTAGGAACAGGAGCACAGCCCACAGAAAAAAAGAGAAGCACTCTACTCAGCACCACATCTAGAATACTTTGACTCAGCTGAATGCCTTCCCTCAGCAGGGGTACAGGAGATCCCTCCCTGTCTGTATCTGGGTGTCCTGCCTAATGATGGGACAAGAAGAGGTGATTCTCATTTCCATCTCTGTCTCTGACAGGAGAAATTACCCTGCTGGGAAGAAGTGTGTCTCCCCAGCTGAGGGAGGGAGCATTGGTGATGACTTCAGCCTGTTTCACAGCCCATTCCTCTGGAGTCCAAAAGACACCTGGAGGAAGCCAAGAGGGGAGTGAGGAAGTGCTGCCTTGGGCTGGTCCTCTGCTGCTGAGCTGGGCTGGGCTCCTGGCATGGAGGGAGCTCATGGCAACCAAGCAGCACTGCAGAGACAGCTCTGCCCAGGAGCAGCTCCTCTGCAAAGCACAGCAGGAGTGAGAACACTCCCTGCAGACACTAAGGGCAGGCATGATAAAAGAGAGAGGGGTTAAAGGCATTCTGGGCTGGGAGGATGGCTGAGCTCTCACTGGGGCATAATTTGAAACATTAATTCTCTAGTTGTAGGGCAGTGAAGCTTCAGTTCCTAGAGCAATCTCCTAAAGCTAGCACATCCCACAGCTTTTAGGATCTTTCAGGAGGACTCTCACAGTTCATCTAGTGTGGAGGAGGTGGCCATATTGCAGAGCTGGGCTTCCCTGCTGCACCATCAGAAGGACAAGACAAGACAGCTCCCTTTTCCCAGTGTCGGCTGTGGGATGTAAAGCTACGTGTGCACCAGGGTTGCCCAGGACTGTCCTTCAGAGAAGGGTCCCTGCACCCCAGGGCACTGTGTGCTGGGGCAGGGAATCTGCCGCCTGCCAGGGTCAGCGCTCAACCTGCCCAGGGAGCTCCCCATGGGACTACAGGGGCAAGCTCTGGGTGGAAGGAGCAGACCTGGGCAGGGCAGGGCAGGGTTGTTCTGCTGCTGAGAGGCTGCTGTGTGGATCAGGGCTGCTCACAGCTCCAGATCACTGTGAGGACATCTCTGGGGGACACTTTTCAAGGGGAAAGTCAAGGCAGGGGTTACTGTAAAGATATGGAGCTTTCCAAGGTCTGTTCTCAGTTTCCTACTTGGGGAAGGGTGATATGATGAATAGGAGCTGTAACATTTCAGCAAGTACTGAGACTCCTGATCTGTAACTCTGAGTGATCAGTAGGTCTGTTGGGAGCCTCCTGAAGTGCCTTCAGCCACTCCTCTGCCTATGGACAGCACCAGCATCACCTTTGCTGGACCCATGAGGGTTGTTCTGACCTGCCCTTTTCCACCTGCAAACAGGAAGATGCACCCAGGCAGTGGCCTGCAAACAGGCAGGTTTCTGTAGGGCCAAGGTGAGTGCAGAGTGAGTGGGATGGGCTCTGTGAGTGCTGGCAGGGAAAAGACATTGGACAAACACCTCCCAGGAGGAAAATGTCCAGGCAGCAGGGGTATGATCAGGGAATGGGAGGAAATTAAAACCAGAAATGCTGTGGGAAGGAGGGCAATGCTGATGTCTGGGAGCTGGTGTGTGCAGCTGGGTAAGGGCAATGCTGTCCTGAGTGCTCAGCTGTCTCTCCACTTGCCTCTCTCAGCCAGACCATCACTGCATTTGTCTTTGTTTCTCTACAAGCCTGTGATATTGTTCTTGTTACCTTGTTCTTGCTGTCAGGCTCTCTGGGGATGGGAGTTGCCTGCAGCTGAGTCAAGCATTGATCTTGTTATTCCTCCCATGCAAGTGTGTCCGTGGGAATGATGTGTCCAAGGTCTTCTCTAAACGTGGGGCTGTGAACAAAGTAGCCTCTGTGGCTGGGGAATGAGCTGACTGTCCTTTACTGAGCTATCTTCAACAGGACACTTGGGTATCTCCTTGGGGTGTCCTTCCAAGCTCTGAGCTGCCCTCCAGGAAGCAAATCGTTCCTATAGCATCTTGGTGCTATCTGAACATCCCATGGAGAAGCGCAGAGATGCTACAGCTGAGAAAATGCTATTTTCCTCAAACCCAAAAATGGATTTGTGAAACGAGTGAAACGGTGAAAAGTGGTGTGCTGAGAACTTGCTCAGATACCTTAAGAAAGGGTGAGGCATTTAGTGATCCCTCTGCTCTCAGCAGTATCTGGTTTCTTTTCAGGATAACATAGGAGTGTGACTGTCCTCCGATACCCAAAGGTGCAAGAGCAGGACAGTTGGAAACAAGCCCGTCCAGCGCCCCTCACTTTGCCCTAAGCCACAGTGAATCCTTTTGCCTTTTAGACAGGTCTCACAGTCACTAACTCTGAGTGCAGCAGAAATGTGGAGGATTTCTGACTTCAGAGACCCAGGCATGGTGTGTGGGTAGGACAAAAATTCTCTAAAACTCCTTTCTGCCACACATATCCATTAGCACTGGGAGTGCAGAAGTTAACAAGCCCTTCTGCATTCGGAGTGGTTTTGTGTGACAAATTCTGAATATCCAGCCGAGTCCCCCTGCCACATTCCCACGTACCCTCTGCAGCAGGTCAGGGATGATTCATTGAGAGGCTACACACAGAAGCCTGGCTGCTCACGGCACAGTCGGCCAGCACAAAATGAAGCTCAAGTCCGGGACCTGAATGAAGGTTTCCCCCAGAGAAGATAAAAGGGTGGATGTGTCACAGTGGGACAGTCTACAAGAAATGGCATAGGTTTTGCTCAGAGAATTCTCCCCTAACTTGTCACTGTCTTTTCTTCTTGGACAGCCCCCCGTGCCCTGAGGCAGCAGATGTCAAACAACAGCTCCATCACCCACTTCCTCCTCCTGACGTTCACAGACACGCAGGAGCTGCAGCTCCTCCACTTCTGGCTCTTCCTGGCCATCTACCTGGCTGCCCTCCTGGGCAATGGACTCATCATCACCACCGTAGCCTGCGACCACCACCTCCACACCCCCATGTACTTCTTCCTCCTCAACCTCTCCCTCCTCGACCTGGGCTACATCTCCATCACTGTCCCCAAATCCATGGCCAATTCCCTCTGGGACACCAGGGACATCTCCTATGCAGGATGTGCTGCACAAGCCTTTCTGTTTGTCTTTTTGATATCAGCAGAGTTTTTTCTCCTCACCGTCATGTCCTATGATCGTTATGTTGTCATCTGCAAACCCCTGCACTACGGGACCCTCCTGGGCAGCAGAGCGTGTGTCCACATGGCAGCAGCTGCCTGGGGTAGTGGGTTTCTCCATGCTGTGCTGCACACGGCCAATACATTTTCACTACCCCTCTGCCATGGCAATGCCGTGGACCAGTTCTTCTGTGAAATCCCCCAGATCCTCAAGCTCTTCTGCTCGGACATCTACATCAGGAATTTTGGGCTTCTTGTGGTTACTGTCTGTATAGTGTTTGGGTGTTTTCTATTCATTCTTTTTTCCTATGTGCAGATCTTCAGGGCTGTGCTGATGATCTCGTCCAAGAAGGGACGGCACAAAGTCTTTTCCACATGCCTCCCTCACCTGGCTGTGGTCTCCCTGTTTGTACACTGTTATGGTTGCCTGTCTGAAGCCCCCCTCCATCTCCTCCCCATCCATGGGCGTAGTGGTGACATTTGTGTACTCGGTGGTGCCTCCAGCAGTGAACCCCCTCATCTACAGCATAAGGAACCAGGAGCTCAAGGATGCAGTGTGGAAACTGATGACTGGAAGGTTTTTTCCAGAAAGAATAAACTGCCTGTTTTCTTATGCATAGCATTCATAATGTAAGTCATTACAGGCCTAGCCTGCCTTCTAAGGGCTTTGGTCGTTCTCATGGCGTGTCTTTGTTTTTCGTGTGATAAGGTTGTGCATAATGAAATTTTAGTATTCATCCCAATTCAAATTCACTGTCTACCTGTTGAATTTGACCCAGAGACTGTGTAAATGAGGCATCACGCTCTCTCTATTGAAACAAAAGAAAGGACCCTGCAGCAATTTGTTTGTCGAAGACCCTTTCTCTGAGACCTCTGGATCTGCAGGGGCCATGCCTGTGGAGAGAGGAGGGGGGAAAAGGAGTCCTGGCATAGCTGGTGGGGGGAAAGAGACTTCGGCACAGCAGCACTGCCAGAGATCAGCAGTGCTTGCATTTTTCAAAGCTGATCTATTTCCATTTCCACAGTCTCTTTCTGTGCCACTTTTGGAGCCTGAGTGCTCTTGGAGCTTGGTCACAGTCCTGCTGTCATTTAGTCCTGTGACTGCAGGAAGGGATGGGCAAGGAGCACTTCTTTGATAGAGCTGACCTCCATAACAGCATTTCCATCATGAAAGGTCGTCTCCTCAGTGCAGCACCTGAAGGCTTATGCCTTCTTCCAAAGTTGCTCTCAAGAACATGCCCAAGGAACAGACTCTAAAGAGGCTCACTCTTTTGCTTGTTCTCCATGGGCTCAGTGGGATGAGATCATGGTCCCAGTATGGCCTTCAAGGGACTGAGAACTGGGTCAGGTGTTGCTTGTTGGTGGCCAGCACCCACACAGGTGATGAATGGTCTCTGATTACCCTTCCTGGGGCTCTGGAGCATGTGGCAGGGCTGATGGCAGGTGAATGTTTTTCTGGAGGCACTTGGGAGCTGCCAGGAGAGCACAGGGGATGTGCAGGGAGGTACAGCATCTGCCAGGGAGTCAGCATTGAATGGACCCCACTGAGCACAAACCTGTCCAGCTTGGTGTCACCCAGAGATCATACTCTAAATCTGTGCTGTGAACGAGCAAACAAGAGCTCAGCAGCCCCAGGGGACACAGTATGCAGAGGGAAAGGAGTCTGGTGAATGACTTGTCTCACCCTCAGTGAACTCGCATAGACTGGATCCAGTGCAGCAGCCAAACACATCTCACAGCACTGGAATGAGGCAGGGTACCTCTGAGCACCCTCCATGGCCACAGAAGGGCTTGTGTAGGAGGTGGTCTGTGGCTGTGACCACCATCAGCTGGGTCTGCCTCCCAGCTTGACCTGCACAGTCCAAAGGAGTCACCCCGCGGTCCTGGACACCACAGCCCACTTTCTCTGCAGAGCAGCACCACCAGCTCAGGGGCTGTGGGGAGCGCAGGGACAGGGTGCAGGAATGGGCAGCCAGGCCAGCACAGATGTGCTTAGCTGGGCAAAGGCATCTTGTGGGGAGATGGGATGTGCTGGGAGAAGAGCAGGGCACCGTGTGTGTGTGCCGGTGAGGCATGGAAAGAGACCTCCTTTGCTGCAGGTGCCAGGTTGGGGCAGGCTGGCCTGTCACTGGGGTAGCAGGAGCTGCCTGAGGAGCCCCTGGGCCAAATCTCTCCTGTCATCCTGGGGAGCAAGTTTGGCGCTCGGGACTGCAGACTGCCTGGGCTGGGAGATCTCCTCAGTGTGCCGGCTGGGTGAAGATCCTCCCTGGCTTCCATTTCCTGCTGTGGGACCAGGACCAATACGGCTCTGCTGGGCTGGGCTGGGGTGAAGGCAGGGAAGTGGCAAGATTCAGGGAGGAGCTGGAATGGCTGGACTGGGAAATGTCGCGGAGAGGAAAATAGTAGTGAAAAGCTAAAATTTGTGAGTGTGCATGGTGGGGGCAGGCAGCATTATCCTTGCACAGCCAGGCCTCCTGGGAGAGACATGAAGGACGAGCAGAGCAGATCTGGGCTGTGCCTGTGTTCACTGGACACCAAGGGGAAGCTGCCCCAGGGCAATCGTCACAGACCAGCCGGGAAGAAGCACCATTTCAGCACTGGCCTCTCACCCCACCGCTGAGAGGTTGTTTGTCCCTCCATGGAGGGACACCGGACGATAAGGTCAGAAGTCCATGTTTGCACTGTACAGAGGAGACTTAAGCATGAACATGGTCAGCTTGTGGTGAGATGAACCCAAGTGAGCACAAACGACATCGGCTATTCCTCGAGATGCCATAAAGGCCTGTGGGACAGACAGTGTCCTGAGGTCACTTCACTTTGAGATTAATGTCACCTGGGAAACCACCTGCATGCAGTGCTGGGACGTGCTTCCTTGAACCGAGGTCCCTGCGTCCATTCCTCACACCACGGAGCATCTCAGACAGGGGCAGAGCAGGGTGATACACCGCAGGGCTGGGGTGGCCCCCAGCCTCTGGCCATGGCAACAGGAGGCCAGAGAGATACTGCGCCTGCTACAATGAACTGCCTCTGCCTGTGCAAGAGAAGGGCTTGTGCCTCTGAATGCCCCTGTCAGAGCCCTGACATTTCTGTGTGTGACTCCAGGAACAACCCCCACCATCCCAGGTGAGATTTCTCTCACCTGCCTTGGCTGGTTCAGTGTGAATGCCCGTGTGCTACGTCTTTATAGTCTATCTCTTTTTTTTACATAATATGAAAGAAGCACGTCTGTGGAGCATTTCATGTGTGCAATCAGAAAGGGTTCTGCAAGCATGAGTGGCATTGCCCTCTAGAAGACGGCATTTCTCACCTTTCCCAAAGCACTGAGCACATCTAGGGAGTATGAATGCAGTCAGAGGCACACACACCTCTATGTTTCACCTTCAGAACTTCCTTCACAAGGTCTTTAAGCACCAGAGAGAGAAACACATGTTCTCACGCACTCACAGGTGTCCTACAAGGAGAGGGGGGACATGAAGACCTAAAACTTTGCATGGCAACAGGAGGCTAGGACAATCAGACATCATCAAAGGATTTTCCCCTAATGGGAATGGGGAATGTCCCCAACCTTCAGAAAAATCTCTTCCTCCTCTCTCTTATGAGCTGCCCCCTGATTTTGGTTCGGAACTCCCTCCTCATGGGGCTGCCGCTGGAGAACTTGGAAAGGTGTTACAGCTCCACCACCCTGACTGTCCCCTGACTGGGGACAGCACAATCCCTGCTCACAGCAACGTTCGTGCTCTTTCCTGCACCTTTTGCACGTACAGAGTGTTTCCTTGTGGTGGTGGCATCCTACAATCAGCACTTGGCTGTATGCCACCCCCTGCTCTCTGCAAGGCTCATGAACGGGAAGTGTTGTCTCCAGACAGCAGCTGCACCTTGGCTAGGGGCATTTCTGTCAACTTCAGTAATCATTTCATTCTTGTCCCAGATACAGATTTTGTGGCCTCATGTACTGGACCACTCCTTCTGTGGTTTTGCCCCAATGCTGGAACTCTCCTGCAGTGAAACCATGGCACTCATGCTCTCTGCTTTCATAGCCTGGTTTTTAGATCCAGTCTTCCCCCTCCTGTTCACGCTGTCATCCCTTGTGTGCACCAGAGCTGCCACCCCGGGGCAGCTCTCCTGCCCAGCTGGGCAGGCAGAAGGCCTTCTTTGCCTGCTCCTCTCACTTCACTAGTGCCACTCTTTTCTACAGCATCCCTCATCCTTATCTGTGTGATGCCCAGAACAGCCCCCCTGAGATAGCTTAACAAATCCCTTTCCAACACCACCCTTGCCCCTGCTCAATCCTCTTATCTACAGCCTGTGGAGCAGAAAGCATGGGGACAGGGTGGCACTGAGGAGAACACTCAGGAAAGCCATGAGTTGTGCAGAGAGCCCATTGGAGTGGGGGGCCTGTTCTGGTTCTCTTCTGAACTTGCCCTGAGGACCTGGACAGGCATGTGCTGTGCCCTGGGTACTCCTCTGGAAGTGTGGGATATTCAGAAGGCTTTTGGTGTCAGGGATATGGAGAAGGCTGGCCAGTGTCACTGTGAGACACCTCTCAAACACCTTGGAAAGGCCAGGGCCGACAGAGAGGTTCCTGGTGACCTGGAAAAGGCAAACACGAAACCAGTCTTCAAAAAGGGCAGAAAGGGTGGTTGGGAGAATTAGGGACTGTTCAGCCTCACCAGGGAAGGTGATATGGCAAGTCATCCTGCAGCCATCTCCAAGCATTTGAAGGACAAGAAAGGGATTGCAGAACAGATGTGGGAGGGAAGAGAAGGGGGTGTTGTGTACCTGGTCTTTAGCAAGACCTTTGACAGGGATTCCTGTAGCCTTCTTACAGCCAGCTTGTTGACAGCTGGACTGAAGAGGTGGAATATGTGGTGAGAGGGACATTGGCTGAATGATGAGGGTTAAATGTTATCCGTGGTACAAAGTCCTCCTGGCAGCCACTTACTGGTGGCCTCCCTCACTGACCAGCCCTTGGCCACCACTGTTGAACATTTTTATTATCACTCTGTATGATGGGGCAAAATGCACTTTCAACTCCTTTGTGGATGATGATGGCAAGTTGTGGGGAGCCCTTGAACAGTCTCATCTAATTAACTCTGCCTATAGCCGGAGAGTTGGGCCAGATGACTCTGGTGAGTTCAACGTGGCAGGCCATCAGGTACCCACCAAGGCACTCTCTCACTCCCCCTCTTCATCAGGACAAAGGGAGAAAATAAGGTGAAAAAACTCATGGGTCAACATAAAGGCCGTTTAATGATAGGGAAATATGAAGAGGGGAAAAAAATACAAAGAAATCCCAAAGCAAAACCACACAGAGAATCAAAGCAAAACCAGAGGAGATTTATTCTCTACTTCTCATCAAAGACAATAACAAGCCACCACCTGGGAGGCCAGGATTCAGTACACGGAGCAGTTGCTTTGCAAGGCAAATAGCCTTATGACAAATGTCATCCCCTCCCGCAATTCCTTTCTCTCAGCTTTTATTGTTGAGCATTATGTCACATGGTATGGAATTTCCCTTTGGTCAGTTCAGATGAGCTGTCCCATCCATGTCCTCTCCCAAACACTTGCACAGCCTGAGCCTACCAACCTTTGGAGGGGGGGGTTGGAGTGACAGCTTTCGTGCAGTGCGAGCACTGCTCTGTAACAGCCAGAACACGGGTGCATGACCAACACCATTCTAGCCATGAGTACGAAACACAGCAGTATGTGGGCTGCTATGGGGGAAGTTAACACCATCCCAGCGAGACCCTGCACAATGGTGTTCAGGGGAATCTTCCAACCCGAGTTCTTCTATCATTTAATGACTCTCTTGTCCGTGGAGAGCTCTTTGAAGACTGAAGTGATAGAGGAAGAAGAAAAAAACAGAGGCAGAATCAGAGATACAAAGTCACCAGTATAAATACAGCTGTTCATCTGAGGAACATATTTCCACTCAAACTGTTGGTAGGAAATCTCATCGATAAATTTGATGAAACAAGCTTATCTGCTCAGGAACCGGGCCACAAGGAGGCTGATGTATGGGTATGGTATCATGTGGTCAACTGTGTCTCGGGAGCTCCTAATGCAATAGGAAGCCAATGGCTGTGAAGGGGGCTGTGAGGTCCCTTGTGCCTCTGGAGGTGACAGGCCAAGAGCAGGAATGTGGCTGGGAAAGGGACTGTGTGGTCACACCTTTCTGAAATGGCTGATCTCTCAGCCCTTGACTCATGGCTGGGATATGTGGTTTTAAGTTCACATCTGCCAGCATCTCTGAGAGGCCAGCAGAAGGCACCGGGATGGCACATTCCCTGTGAGATCCCCTCTGCCAAAGAAGCCAGGCTCACTCCAGGAAGGGGGTTTGTATTTTGGGTGTCATGTCTCTGCTGCCTGAGTACCTGACAGGACAGCAGCAGGCACGCTGCTTGGCCGTGTCTATCCGAGAAGCTGAAAGGCGAGCAGCCTTGGGGGATCATGGTGAGGTTACTGCTGTCTGGTCAGGTGAAAGGCCACAGGAAGGCTGACGGGCTGGGATGCCGGCTTGAAGGGTTGTTTCCCAGATGGTGGAGATTTCCTTGGAGGGAGGAAACAGCAGGAGAGAGAAGCACTGCCACACAGTGCAGCTTGGAAGGTGGAGAGTGGACATGAGGAGGAAGGAATGCCATTCAGAGGATCATGCTGTGGTGCATGAAGTCCTCCTGAAGGAGTATGAGAGCAGTCGGTCTCTTTGTGTTTCAAGGCACAGAAGATGAGGATGGACAGATGTCATTGAATGTATGGAAATGGCAGGGTGAGAGCGAGGTGGGGAAGTGAGGTGGGTATCTGCAGCGTGCAGGGAAAAAGAATCAGCTGTGGGATAGCACAGGATAACCTATGGTAGAGATGGAAAGAGCACTGGCAAGGCTGGAAGTCACCAAGAGAACCCAAGGCTTTGTCCCTTTGGCAATAGCAATCGTCTGTGCCAGCAAGGCCTATGAGGAGACACGTTTCCTGAGTCACTGGGGCCTCCTTGCCTCCTTGCACACCCCCAGTGAGGCTGGGAACATTCATAGCGTTGTCCTGCACTCAGCATCACTCCCCACACGCATCCTACTGCCCCAGCAAGAGCCCTGAGCAATGTGTGAGGGACAGGATCTGCCTTCCCCGGGGCTGGGGCTCAGAGCTTGGCCTTTCGGCTTCATAAAGCAAACCCAGGGTTTTCTCAGCATCTGAGCTGCCTGCAGATTACCTTGGCCTCCCTGTAGTCATGGGGATTCTAATTTCCTGCTCTAACGAGTCCCTGGGGAGGCTTTGTCAGTAACGGCCCTCGGCGGGACTCACTAGTGCTTCAAGGTACTTTGCCTCTTGCTTTGATGTTGACTCTGAAAGGTTTGTGCAATCTCCTCTCAGTACCTGAGGGCTGAGGACTTGGCACCAAATACACCATGGGTCTCATTAAAGTAAAGCAAGCCCTATGACTATGTTTCTTCCCGTAATTTTCTTCTAGTCTTGTACAGTTAATTAGAGAGTTTTCCTAGTGGACTTATGGAGAAGGGTTTCAAAGGGCTTCTAATAAAAAGGACTTTTTAATTTCAAGGGTGTAGATTATTGTTTTTCAGTTTAGAGAAGAGGTGATGTCAGGATTCTCCAATAGATATTGATCCAGGGTCCCTCCTAAGGAGATCTGGGCTGGTGGGAGAAGCTGTGCCTTGTGGTCTGACTCAGTATGGACAACGTCCTACCAAAATGTTTTAGACAGAAAGGATATGATACAATAAAAACAATTAAAGAGTTGGCTAAAGACAGAATTAGTTGGAATACGGAAAGATAGGCAGGCTTCTAACTCTTTGGTGCTGAAAGCAGCAACTGGATTGTTGAGAGGTGCCTGAATGACCAAAGAGTAAGGGGAAGGGAAATCTAGGGAGCAATTGCAAGTGTTTATGTGCAGATAGGCTGCTGGAAAGGAGACTTCAGACGTGGTCAATTTGGTTAGGGCTGGTGGAAATGCACGAAAGATGAGGGAGATGAAATACAGAGCTTAACAGACAGAATACTTGCAATGCAAGTCTAGATGAAGGTCAATAGCTATCCTCTTGCTATTAATGCACATCCTGAAAACTCCTCATTTTGAGAAACCATGGGAAAACACTGACATTTCATTAAAAGTATTCAGTTTTTTCAGCTGGGGAGGTTGTGCTCATCCTTTGAAACACGTGTCAAAATTTCTCTGGTTTTCAGGCAGCGCTCCATTGTCTGCCCATAAGATAGGCAGGCTTTTAACTCCCTGGTGCTCAAAGCAGCAACTACATGGTTGAGAGATTCCTGAATGACCAGATTTGTAGCTGGAGTCTGGGCAGAGGGTTCCAGGGCACCTACACTGGCATCACATGCCCGTGTCCCTGTAACTGCATCCCAGCCCAATTTTAGGATCACTCGCCTTTGCAAACAGAGGCAGTACAAAAACATCCCCCAGAGATCAGTATATTAAAACAAGGCAAAAGAAAACAAGAAGGATAACAACAACATCAACAATGTTTGAAGCTTCAAGTTGCAAGAGGACATTTCCTTCCCTCTACATCTTTCATTTTATTTCTTTGTTGCTTCAGTTTTTTAAAATGTTCTTAACATTTCCATCATACCTACAATGTTAAGGAAGATAATTTTTTGTCCTTGCGCAGAGTTCAGGGCCCAAAAAACTCCCTGCCCTGGACTGTCCATGCCACCTCTAACTCTTGGCACAGAGGGAGTCACACTCAGAGGTATTGACCACTCTTGCCTGAGGGAGGAAAGCAGCGGAAAAAGCTTCAGTGGAATGGTCTCTTTTTGGATGGCCAAATTTGCACTATTCTCATCAAATCTGTGTTCTCTGCCTGTCTATGGGAGTATATGGAAACATCTACATTTGTGTATAGGTGAAGGTTTAAACAAATGTGTAGGCATATCCAGTTACTCAGCAAAATACTTGTCCTACCAGCACTCTCAAGGGAGATTCTTTGTTCTGAGGATTTACTGTATTTAGACTGTCTTTGTCACTCCATCCCCTGCCCCACTGGGCACTGGGACCAGGGTTTCCTCAGCTGCCTTCCTTGTGCTGGCAACTTATTTAGAGAAGCCCTTCTGGGTGCCCTCCCCGTGCATGGCCATTTCCAGCCAATGCTGAGCTTTGCCTTTGCTGGCTCCATCCCTGCACCCACAGGCCAGGTGTCTAGCTGCCTCCTGGGCAGCCTCTTCCCCCTCCAGCCTCCCTGCACCTCCTCCTGGAGTCTGACCTCCTGCATCAGGGGGGTCCCTGTTCATCCATGCTGGCCTCTTGCCAGGCCCTGCTTGGCTCCCTGCACATCAGGCTGGCTTCTTCCTGGGCTTTGAGGACATTGTCCCTGAAGATCCAGGAGGGACTCACAGCCCTTTTGTCCTCCAGGACGGACCAAGCAGATCCTCAGCTCACTGAAATCAGCTTTCCTGCAGTCATGCACCATCATTCTGCTAGCTGTCAGACTTCTCCACCATGTCATGGTCATTGCAACCATGGCTGCCCTCATCCCTCCCATCCCCAGCCAAATCCACCTTGTCTGTCAGTAAGAGACCAGCCCTAGTGAACTTATTGAGTGTCTGTGGCAAAATGTTGTCTTTCACAGCCTCCAGGAACCTCCTGGATTGCTTGTGCCCAGCCTTGTTGCCCTCCCAGCAGGTTGTGGAGAGGTTGAACTTGCCATGAAATCGAGGCCCTGTGGCTTCCTCCAAGGCAAGGCTCTGTGCATGCCAGCCTCCCCTTTGCACAAAGCTCACCTCCACCTCCTCACCTGCCTGCCTGCCTTCCAGCAGCTTCTCTCTCAGTGTGGGAAGGGACCAGCAGTATGGGCAGCACCAGGTGTCCCACCTGGGTCTCGCAGGTGGCTGTGGACGGGAGAAGTAGCCACAGTGGTGCACAGAGGGGAGCACTGGGGACCTTCTGGGCACTCAGGACTTGCAAGGCCATCAGTGCCTGGGGAAGCCATCAGTGACTGAAGTCCCAGAGCTCCTGGGCAATGGTATCCAAACTATCAAAGTTGGGCACAAATGCAGAAAACCTGAGGCCGTTGGGGAAAAAGTACTTGCTGAGGGTTATTAATTGGAGAGGAGACTTGGGCAAAGGGAGGGATCAAGGTGGGTCATGGAAGAAGTCGTCTGTGGAAGAGCAGGGAGTAGGGGGATTCAAGGGGCCAGCCACCCATGGGGAGGTGGCTGGTCAGTGCTGGCCTGGCCAAACCCTCTGCCTGATGACTGTGGTCTGTCCTGCTTATTATACTGGTTTCAGTTGGGGTACAGTTATCTTCATTGTAGTTTGTATGGTGCTATGTTTTAGATTTGTGCTGAAAACAGTGTTGATAATACAGGGGTATTTTAGCCATTGCTGAGCAGTACTTGCACAGTGCCAGGGCCTTTTCTGCTTCTCACACTGCCCTGCCAGCGAGTAGGCTGGGGGTGCACAAGAAGTTGGGAGGGAACACAGCTGGGACAGCTGACCCCAACTGACCAAAGGTATGTTCTAGACCATAGGACTTTGGGCTCAGCAATAAAAGCTGTGGGAAGAAGGAGGAAGTGGGGATTTTCAGATTGATGGCGTTTGTCTTCCCAAGTTATGCATGATGAAGCCCTGCTTTTCTGGAAATGGCTAAATATCTGCCTGCTGGTGGGAAGCAGAGAATGAATTCCTCATTTTGCTTTGCTTGCATACACAGCTTTTGCTTTACCTACTCAACTCTCTTTATCTCAACCCATGAGTTCTCTCACTTTTACCTTTCCTTGGCTCACTGTTGTGCGTGAGTGTTTGGGCGTAAATGTATGTACATGCTTTGCTGGTCAAGTGAGGACAGCAAGGAGAAGGAGGACACCAGGATCTGGAGAAACCCAGGGCTGGAACTGCCAAGTGGTTAATATCTCTGAGTCTGGGCAGACTCAAAGCCTAGACCCACACTGGAGGGACCATGGGGCTGTGTAAGCCTGCAGGTGAGTTCTACCCGGAATGTACAGAGCACTAATACAACCTTCACACCCAACCGGTCTGAGAGGGGGAATGGGATGGGGCCCATTGTGTTGCTCATGTTTGTGTAAGTGCTGCTGTTGGTGTGGTGACTGTAAAGGTGCTGTTGGTTGTTGGAGCTGGTTCTTGTAGGGTTGGTTGTGTCTATCTTTGTGTCCTTGCAGATACCTGGATTTAGTGCTTTCCCTCTGGTTGACTCCACCTTGGGTGATCTCTCACTTTGTGGGGCTCCAGTCAGTGACACGGTCCATGCATATGTTGCGGGCTCTGCAGGCAGCTCCAGATTTCTCTCCTGGAGGATACCCTCTGCCCTGCCACGCGCTGGGACAGCGCAGTATGACAATATCTCAGTGTGCATTCATTACCTCCACTGTCAATAGGCAATAAGTGATGTGTCCTAAATTCAACCCTTGTTCATGAACATCTACCAAGGCGACAACAAGCTTTTTACTCAGTCCCTTTTGGGGTGAAAAAGCCCCAGCCCTGAGCCTGTTGTTGACATCAGCTTTGGAAAACAGCCAAATCTTGAGGAACTGCATGGGGGAGATGTCATTTTCTTACAGAGATTCTATGAGAGAGTCAGCTCTGAAACAGCATTAGAAAAAGCATTTATACAGGTTTCAAGTGATAGAAAGGGATAGGTTTATTTCTCAGGAGAGTGAGCTGAATACAAATGATTATGCAGGAACATAACGACCATGAATAATAGAACAGGTAGTGCTAAGAAAAAAAAAAAGAATACATCAACAAACAAAGTCATGGCCTGTAATGGGACAGACTAGATGTCATTTGTGGAGAGTGATGAAAGGTTTATCAATATTGAGAAACATCCATGAAAACACTTTTCTAAGACAAAGAAGTTGCTGCAGGGTCCTTTCTTTTGTTTAAATACAGAGATAGCGTAATTCCTCATTTACAGAGCCGCTGGGTCAAATTCAACAGGTAGACACTAAATTAGAAGTGGAATGATTAATATAATTTAATAAAATAACAATTAAAATATTAATATAATAGTATATTTGTGCACACCATTATCACATGAAAAACAAAGACACCCCACCACCACCACCAAAACCCTTAGAAGGTAGGCTTACATTATGAATACTATGCAGAAGAAAACAGGGACTGTCTTGCTCATGAAAAACATCTAGTTGTCAGTTTCCACACTGCATCCTTGAGCTCCTGGTTCCTCATGCTGTAGATGAGGGGGTTCACTGCTGGAGGCACCACCGAGTACAGTACTGCCACCACCAGGTCCAGGGATGCGGAGGAGATGGAGGGTGGCTTCAGGTAGGCAACCATGGCAGTGCTGATAAACAGGGAGACCACGGCCAGGTGACGGAGGCACATGGAAAAGGCTTTGTGCCGACCCTGCTTAGAGGGGATCCTCAGCACAGCCCTGAAGATCTGCACATAGGAGAAAAAAATGAAAGGAAAACAGCCAAACGCTAAACAGACAGTAACCACAAGAAGCCCAGCTTCCCTGAGGTAGGTGTCTGAGCAGGAGAGCTTGAGGATCTGGGGGATTTCACAGAAGAACTGCTCCAGGACATTGCCATGGCAGAGGGGTATGGAAAATGTATTGGCCGTGTGCAGCACAGCACGGAGAAACCCACTACCCCAGGCAGCTGCTGCCATGTGGACACACGCTCTGCTGCCCAGGAGGGTCCCATAGTGCAGGGGTTTGCAGATGGCCACGTAGCGATCGTAGGCCATGATGGTGAGGAGAGAAAACTCTGCTGACATCAAAAAGGCAAACAGAAGAAGCTGGGCAGCACAACCTGCATAGGAGATGTCCCTGGTGTCCCAGAAGGAATTGGCCATGGATTTGGGGACAGTGGTGGAGATGTAGCCCAGGTCGAGGAGGGAGAGGTTGAGGAGGAAGAAGTACATGGGGCTGTGGAGGTGGTGGTCGCAGGCTACGGTGGTGATGATGAGTCCGTTGCCCAGGAGGGCAGCCAGGTAGATGGCCAGGAAGAGCCAGAAGTGCAGGAGCTGCGGCTCCTGCGTGTCTGTGAACGCCAGAAGGAGGAAGTAGGTGATGGAGCTGCTGTTGGACATCTGCTGCCTCTGGGAGCGGAGCACTGAACAAGGAGGTGAAGGAAGTGAGAAGTTAAGACAGACTTCTTTCTGAAAAAAACTATTCAATTTCTGAGAGAAACTCCCCAAACTGCCTTTCACTTTTCAGGAAGACCTTTGGTGATCTCGGGTTGGTGCTGGCAGAGGAAGGGTGCCGCAGGGAGCAGGAGGCTCTGCTGTGGGCTCTGCAGGAGTCACTCCTGCCCTACAGCAAGAGCTATATAGGAACATGGGGTGATCTCAGATTAAATCCACTCATGATATCCAAGAGCTTTTCAGCATTGTTGCTCCCAACTCACCTGACTGCAGAGCAGAGCCGTGGGGATTTTGTATTGTGTCCTCTGTTCTAGTTGCCCCACCATGGCTGAGGAGTACTTTTAGTGTTTTAAAGTGTTTTGCAGATCTCCAAACCCCTCCAAACCTCATCGTGCCTGAGGAGGATCTCAGCTTTGCCCTCCCAACCAGGGACACAGAGGGCTCATTACAGCTGCCCACATACAGCCACCCAGCAGCATTTCCATGGCCTTAGCTCTGAAGTGTGTTCCCCATGGGGCTCCTGCATAACACTGAGAGGCCGTGGGTGACCTTTGCCCTACTGCAGGGCAGCCTGAAGCCCAGCAGGACCTCCCAAGGAAAGACTCACATCGACATTTGTTACGTCCTGAAGAGAGGCTGAGATCATTGCCAGCCACACACACTGCAGTACCCAGAGTCCCAAAGGGAGACAGGCTCAGACCTGGATGCTTTTCCTCCATGGACATATGTGCATGACAGTACACGCTGCATTGGTGTCTGAGCTGCACTTGAATCCTCACCCCCCCGCCACCGGTGAGTGTAACAGTGAGAATGAGGGCAGCAGGGAGAAGAGGAGAACATGCCAAAGTACCCTGCCAAGGCAGGCAGGAGAGGGAGACCCAGTCAAACAACGCAGGTTTTGTCCTCTTTAGTGGTCAGGCCGCTGGAAGGGCAACTCATGGCCATGTCCCCACGATACTAAGGGCAGAGGCTCTGCTGTGTGAGTGGGGGCACCAGGGGGTTGCTCCAGGGAAAGCATCTGCACTGCAGGGGATGGCAGGGAGATGCCCGAGTCCCTCTTCCCACAGCATTTCTGGGAGCATTTCTCTCTTCCTTCCTGCCCATGCCTCTGCTGCCTGGAGCTCTTCTTGGCCAGGACCTCTTTCTCTGTCCCCACGTCTCCTCCCTGTCAATGCTCACAGAGCCCATCCCACCCACTGCATGCTCAGCTCTGCCCTGCAGACACCTCCTGGCAGCAGGGCACTGCCTGGGGACAGCTCTGCGTGGGCAGGGGCTAAGGAGCAGCTCAGACAAGTCCTAACGAGAGCTGGGGTCTCAGTGCCTACTCCAGAGCAGAGAAATAAACTCCCATCCCCCACGGCCCACCCAGACAACCAAGAAGAGAAAACTCAAAGCACAGACTTCTCTTTCAGGTGATCCCCGACCTTGACATCCATCATTAAAATAACCCACTGCCAATGTCCTCAGGGTGATGGAGAAGTCTGAGCAGCCCTGACCCATGCTGCACCCTCTGGACAGCAGAAGCAGCCTCCCTGCCAGGGTCACTCCTTCCACCCACATATGTCCCCACAGCACTGTGGGGAGCTCCCCGGGCAGGCTGAGTGCTGAGCCTGGCAGGCGGCAGAGTCCCTGCCCCAGCACACAGTGCCCTGGGCCACTGGGACCCTGCTCACAAGGACAGCCTTATGCACCCCTGGCTGCACACACGCCTGCAAAACCCTGGAGCCATCCCCAGGCGAAGGTAGCCGCCGTGCCCTGTCCTTCTGACGGTGCAGCAGGGAAGTGCTGCTCCTCAGCACATCCTCGTCCTCTCCGCAAGGGAAACTGTGAGAGCCCTCCTCAAAGATCATATATGCTGAGGGATGGAGCAGCTTTTGGATATCCCTCCAGGAACACCAGCTGCATGGTCCTGCAGCCAGACACTTACCATGTAGAGGGCTGTGAAGATCCTTCCCGGCAGTCATCTCTCAGCATCCTCCCAGCCCAGACTGCCTTGAACCTCTCCCTGCCCGGCTCCTCTGCCCTCGGTGCCTGCAGGCAGTGCCCTCAGCCCTGCTGCGCTTTGCAGAGGAGCTGCTTCTGGGCAGAGCTGCCTCTCTGCAGTGCTGCCTCATTGCCAGGAGCTCCCTCCATGCCAGGAGCCCGGCCCAGCTCAGCAGCAGAGGACCGGCCCAAGGCAGCAGTTTCTCTGCCCCCTCTGGGCTCCCTCCAGGTGTCCCTGGGGCTCCAGGGGAACCTCCTGTGAAACAGGCTGAAGTCATCACTCATGTTCCCTCCCTTAGCTGGGGAGAGACTCTTCTCTCCAGCACTGTTATTTCTTCTATGAGGAAATGATTTGGCCAGGAGCATCACTATTTCTTGTCCCTTCATTAGACAGGAGAACCAGACCGTTACAAGGAGGGATCTCCTTCAGCCCTGCCGAGGGAAGGGACGCAGCTGAGTAAATAGACACATCTCATTTGTGGGTTTGTAGTCCTGGACCTAGAAGTGGACTCAGCTCCCTCTCACGTACAAGCCGGCCAAGATCCGGCTGAGAGGTCTGATGGCCATCGCTTAGAGGCACAGCTGTAATCAAGCACATTTCCATCAGCTGTTGTGATCTACTCCTTTCTCAGTGAGCTGCAGTGACTGGAGGGAGGTCAGGTAATGATGTGGGACCCAGACATGGGTGGAGATTTCCAAAGCCACAAAGGGGCCTGAGTGACCTGTTGGCTGGCAACTGGAAGCTCTCAAAATACCATTTCCAGACCACGTGCAACACGCCTTAAGCACCGTATGGACAAACATACAGCACCTCGGGCATTTCTTACTGGGAGATCTCTACTGTGCCCAAAAGAGGCCCACATGAAAGCACTGGAGGAAAAAAAATGATTATTCGCATGTCTCATGGAGAAGAGCCTGCTGGCCAGTGAGAGGCTCCACCACCACTGCCCCATCTGTTCCCTGGGACGTGGGCTGGGGCTGTATGTCGGGGGCCTGGGTTTGCCCAAGGAGAGCACTGCAGGGCTAGAGCAGGAATGCTCCCATCTTCCTGAGCAGACATCTCCCCAGGACAGATGTCCCCAAGGCTGAAAGCTGGGACCCAGCTTGGGAGCAGCACAGCCACGGCCCTGGGCACAGCTGTGCCTGGGACCAGCCTGGCGTAGAAGCATTCCCGCAGGCAGCTGCGCATTCCTGCTGTGCAGCTCTGGCCTCCGACGTGCAGGCCTCAGGAAGGCTGCACTGGGACTGGGTGGCGCAGCGCCGGCTCTAGGGATGGTTTCTCACCCTGCAGTACTGCTCCCAGCCCCATCATTCACCTGGAAAATCCCCCTGCAGTGGCCGCGGCCCCCTGTGCCTCTCCGCACTGCGACTGTCTCCCACTTGCCCAGGGAGATGGCCATGGCTCGCCTGGCTCAGCCCAGCCCTGCTGCTCTCCCAGCCTTGCCCCACCATGACCCCGGCCCCATTACCACCCCAAGGTGTGCTGGGCGCCGCTCCACACTGCCCAGGGCTGGGTGCCGGCCCTCACCTGCCCACCTACCTAATCCCCGTGCTCGCCACGGAGCAGCCCGGGCGTCCCGGGCTTGCAGGGCCACCAGGAGGAGGAGAATAAGGAGGCGGGTGGGGGTCACAGCCCCCCGCGCCTGCACCATTCTGCTGCTGCCGCCGCTGCTGCCACCGCCGCTGCTGCAGGCACTGCCCGAGCTGTGCTCTGGCACAGCACAGAACATCACAGCATGGCAGAGCGGGCTCTGTGACCTCACAGTCCGGCCTCCCCACCCCCCCAGCCATGCACATGGGGTGCCACCCCCCCCACAAGCACTGCCCCCCGGGAACACCCCACCACCACATGTCACCTCAGGAGGGCAGGGCTCCCAGAGGGGAGGGGGACTGAGACTGCCCAGCTAGAACTTAATCTGTCTCCTGCCGTAAAAGGCAATAAAAAATGTTTCTCTGAATACGTTAGCAACAAAAGGAGGCCTAAGGAGAATCTCCATCCTTTGTTGGATGCGGAGGGGGGAACATAGTGGCAAAGGCTGAGAAAAAGGCTGAGGTACTTAATGTCGTCTTTGCCTCAGTCTTTAATAGTAAGACCAGTTGTTCCCAGGGTACCCAGCCCCCGAGCTGGAAGACAGGGATGGGGAGCAGAACGAAGCCCCACAATCCAAGTGGAAATGGTTAGCTATCTGCTACACCACTTAGACACACAAGTCTATGGTGCCCAGTGGGATCCACTCCAGGGTACTGAGGAAGCTGCCAGAAGTGCTCGTCAATCCACTTTCAATCTGTTATCAGCACTCCTGGCTAACTGGGGAGGTCCCGGTTGACTGGAGGTTAGCAAATGTGACGCCCATCTACAAGAAGAAGGGGCAGAAGGAGGATCCAGGGAGCTACAGGCCTGTAAGCCTGACCTCAGTGCCAGGGAAGGTTATGGAGCAGATCACATGGAGCGCCATCACACGGCACGTACAGGACAACCAGGCGATCAGGCCCAGTCAGCATGGGTTTAGGAAAGGCAGGTCCTGCTTGACCAACCTGATCTCCTCATATGACAAGGTGACCCACTTAGTGGATGAGGGAAAGGCTGTGAGTGTTGTCTACCTGGACTTTAGTAAAGCCTTTGACATTGTTTCCCACAGCATTCTCCTGGAGAAAGTGGATGCTCATGGATTGGACAGGCGTATGCTTTGCTGGGTTAAGAACTGGCCGGATGGCCGAGCCTAAAGTGTGGTGGTGAATGGAGCTAAATCCAGTTGGCAGCTGGTCATGGGCGGTGTTCTCCAGTGCTCATTATTGGGGCCAGTTCTATTTAATGTCTTTATCAATGATCTGGACGAGGGGATCGAGTGCGCCCTCAGTAAGTTTGCAGATGATATCAAGCTGTGTGGGGGTGTTGATCTGCTGAAGGGTAGGGGCTCATGGTGCCGTTCCGAGGGACCTGGGCAGGCTGCAGAGATGGGCTGACAGGCACCTCATGCAGCACAGCAAGGGGAATTGCAAAGGGTCCCGTCTCCAGTACAAAGGGTGCAAAGACTCCGCTCTGCAGGGACCTCTCTCCCTGTATCTCTGGCTTCTTGGTCCTTTACTTTTTTTCAGGAGATGCAGCTGAACACAGCAACATAGCCTCACGAGGGGCAATTTCTTCAGCCTGTTCCTGACCTCAGCTTTGGAAATGAGCACAACCTCAGGACACCAGCACTGAGGAAACCCCCTTTTATGACAAAGATGTGACACAGGAGGCCAGCTGTGCCATCGTGCCAGGCACATGTGCAAAGACCTTTGGGTCAGACAGACTAGGTTCATGCCTCTGGAGAAGTGCAGACATTACTGGAGAAACAGAATTATCATAGATAAATGCCCAAAGCACAGGAGGTTCCCCAGATACATTGGAAATCACTTGTGAAGAGGCATGGGCAGCTTATTGCTGCTGAAAGATTACTGATTGACTCAGCTTCCTCAGTGCATCTCTGAGCTCCTGGTTCCTCATGCTGTAGATGAGGAGATTCACTGCTGGAGGCGTCACCAAGTACAGGACTGCCAATACCAGATCCTGGGCAGGGGAGGAGATGGAGGGTGGCTTCATGTAGGCAAACATGGCAGTACTGACATATGGGGACACCATGGCCAGGTGGGGGAGGCACATGGAAAAGGCTTTGTGCCATCCCTGATCAGATGGGATCCTCAACACAGCTCTGAAGAACTGCAAGTAGGATGGCATGATCAAAATAAACCACCCAAAAGCTAAAGAAAAGCTAACCACAATAAGCCAAACTTCCCTGAGGCAGGAGTCTGAGCAGGAGAGCTTGAATATCTGGGGAACTGTGCAGAAGAACTGCTCCAGGACATTCCCATGGCAGAGGAGTAGTGAAAATGTATTGGCCATGTGCAGCACAGCAAGGAAAAACCCACTGGCCCAGGTAGCTGCTGCCATGTGGACACAAACTCTGCTGCCCAGGAGGGTCCTGTAGTGCAGGGGTTGCCAGATTAGCCACATAGTGGGCATAGGCCATGACAGTGAGAAGACAAATTCTGTATCTTGATACATAATACCAAGAACATAAAAAATTTCTTGCTGTAATATATATACTCCTGCATCCAGATGCATCAGGGAACTGGCCCTAGGATTAAGCCCTGAGGAACACCGCTGGTGACTGTTTACCAGTCAGATGTAACCCCATTTGCTGCTGCCCTTGGAGCTCTGCTGTCCAGTCAGTTCCTCACCCTTCTGTACCACTTGCTTGAGTTGTGACACAGTGGAATGCCTGCTCTTGTGCTTCTCAAAGGTGCTTCTTAAGAACTGACCAGCTCTCACCGACTCCTAAGCCCTCAACAGCAGATTCCCAGGGGACTCTGCTAAGTACCTCCCTGAAGAGCTTAACGTTTGCTCTCTTGAAGTCCAGGGTAGCAACCCTGCTGGCCTTTTTTCTCATTACACTGACAATATTAAACTCAATCACCTTATGATCACTGTGGCCAAGACAGCCACCTACCATCACGTCTCCCACCAGTCCTTCTCCATTCACAAGTAACAAGGCTAGGAGGGCATCTTTCCTAGTTGGCTCCCTGAGTACTTGTGACAAGAAGTTATCTCCCACAAACTTCAGCAATTTCCCAGACCTGTTTGTCACAGCACTATGATATCCCCAGCTGATGTCTGGGAAGTGGAAATCTCCCATAAGGACAAGAGCTACCTATCCAGAGATTTATCCTAATTGCCTGTAGAATAATTCATCTGTGCTGGCATCCAGGCTGGGCAATTGGTAGTAGACACCCACTACAACATCTCCTTTGTTTTCCATCCCCTTAATCCTCACCCAGAAGGTCTCAACCACATTGTGGCTGACTGTAAGGTCTGTGCAGTCAAACCTCTCCCTTAGATACAGTGCAACACCTCCGCCTTGCCTGCCCTGCCTACCCCTCCTGAACAGCCTGAAGCCCTCCATGCCAGCACTCCAGGTGTGGGACTCATTTCACCAAGTCTCACTAATACCAATGATATCATGGCACTGGAAACGGACCAAGGCTTCCAGTTCATCCTCTTTGTTTCTCAAACTGCCTGCGTTGGTGCACAAGCATATCAGATATGTTCCTGAGCCCTCCGTGCTCCTGGAAGCAGTGTAAATATTCCCACTAGCGTTGCCACCTCAGGTGATGCCATGCCAACCCTTGGTTTACCTACTGCAATCCTCTTGGTATGCCCTTTCCTCCTCGGTCCTAGTTTAAAGCTCTCTTGATCAGTCCCACCAGCTTACACCCAAAGGTGCATACAGGGAAATGAGGAGGCTATTATATAAAGTAATATACGTGGAAGAAAAAAAACAACAGTCTTTTCATGATTATCACAGCTGTGATGTTTACTTCATAAAAAAATGGGAATGAGGAAAAGTAACCTACCTAGGTTGAAGGTAGAGTGTGACCAGTTCATGAATGACCAGGGAGTACTCTGTCCAGAGAGGGCAGGAAAGACATCCCAGGTTTAGGATGAATTTTACTTCTGATGAAACAGCATCAACACCCTGGCACTGTGAAGGCTACAGAAGACTACTGAGAAGACTGCAGTCCCAGGCTTTTTGTGGGACCATTATCCTGCAATGGGCTTTGCTTTGGCAAAGTGAGGGCAAACCAAACATTGCCACCTGAACCCTCAAACTACAACAGCACAATCCCAAGGGGCTCACATCTTACAGACTCACATAGACAGCTAAGAAAAGAATGAGCCCAAATGAAATGTATCTCCACAAGATAGAGCTCCATGGTCTGAGCACAGCACTATGCTATAAGCTTTACTGACTGAGCCTCTACTTTTCTACACAAATGCTCGTGATCTCCACAGAGAGAAAGCTGGTTTAGTCAGTTCTCCTCCAAAGCCCTTACACTGGTAAATGCAAACAAACAGGAGTGCCCTTCTGCAGATAGCCACAGCAAGCAGAAAGGCAATTGTTTGTTAAACCCATCTGGAAACATATTCCAGCAGAAAACAAAACAGAATCCTTTCCGGAGTTGGCAAAACTCCCATCATCTCCGGGCCATGGGGACGTCAGCAACACATCGGCACCTCTAGTGTTTGGGATCCACAACAAAGATGGTTTCCATTCTGTCACATCCTCTCAGCTTAAACTGTTGGCAGGGACCAACAGTTGACCTGGGACCTGGCACTGCTCAGGGACATGACCTGCAGTGCAGAAGTACCCCTGAAAAGATCTCAACAGCCTGCATTAACGCACTGGCTTCAGATGTAAACACTGCCAAGACATCTCTTATTGGCATCACATACAGAGGACCCAATCTAGCAAACTGAGCCTTACTTCTGCTGAAACTTTCCTTACAGGCAGCTCGTGCTCTGTGTTCGTAAACTGTAGTAAAGACCTGTTTTAGCACAATGGCTCGAACCCTGCCTACAGTGAAGAAGCTGTTTAGACAAGCTCCAGTTGTCTTTTCTTGTTGCTGTCTTGCTTCCCAGAAATCAATCAATACCACAAGCTCCATATGAAGACTGCATAAAAAAGACCACTGCAAGAGCCTTTACTTGTTACTATTTGTCAGGCATCGTTCTAGGAAGAAACTAGCTTTTCCTGCTTGTTTTGCTACAGCTTCATTATCTTTAGAGATGACACTTTTTACCTCTGCTTCTCCAATACAGCCTCACAACCCAGCAAAATCATACTGCAGGAAGGAAACCTTCACCATACAAAGATGGGCTCACTACCGGAACGTGCTACTCTCAAAGAACAGGGTCTTTCAACCACTCTTGCTTTTGCTTACCAGAGTTCAGAGAGTTTTAGAAAACAACAATAAAAAAGCAGGGTTCTCTCTCACGTTTTATGGACCCCATTAGATCAGTCATTCAACATTAAGTCCAGCTCCAGTCTGAACCCCAGGACAAGAAATGCCGTCTTAAAACTTTTCAGGAAAAGGAAGAGCTTTGAAGTGGCAAGACCAGAGAACGCTGATGAAAGCCCCATCATGCAAGTACACATCCCTGATCACAGACCAACTGCACTGTTACCTGAGTAAGTGAGGTCCTCCGCTAACTGGCAGCCACTGACATCTAGAAGATAGCTCAGGCTCTCTTGTTTATTAGCACAAAGCACGTAGGTTGGAACTGCAGCTGGGGAAGAAAGCCATATACAGTCAGTCTGGTTTCATTCATGTCCATTCAGATAAGTCCAGTTACATTTAAGAGGAATCACAGCAGGTGCCACCCGTCCCTGCAGACCTCAACAGCACTCCTGTGCAGCCTCCCGAGGAGCGAGAAGCACGGAACAAGAAACCCTTCTTCAAAATAAGGCCCACGGCCTGCTCCTTCAATGAGATGCATGGAGCACCACCTATGCTTTAACTATGCATAGCTCTGCCATCTACATAAGGAGATCAACTTCTAGAGTGTTCCCTAACCTTAAATACACAGATCTTCCCTAGGGCAATGTTAGGTAAATACCAGAGCACAGGGACACCTGGTCATTCAGCTTAAGCTGATGGTGAGAAGGACTAGAAAAAGAAAAATAAGATGAGGGAAAAGACTGAGGAGCCAAGAAAGAAAGAAAGATGCAGGGAAAAGGCTAAAGAGATGGAGAAATCAAGAAAAATAGGGGCGGGGTGTCTTGCAGAGAGATAAGGAAGAAAAAGTAGGGTTGGGGATCAGCACAGACAGCTAGAAAAAAGTGGGGGGAGTAGTAGAAGAAGGAAGGAGGGATAGAGAAAGATGGGGGACAGGGAATGGGACATACAGACAGAGGGAGAAGAAGAAAGACCATGAACAGGACAGAGAAAAGAAGGACTACAAAATAAAGAGAGGGTCAGATCTGGACAAAGAGTCCAAGAGGAAGGATAACAGCAATGGGCTAGAGGAGAGAGATGGAGGAAGAGGAAAGAAAGGCCAAGAAGCAGGACAGAGGAAGAGAGAACGAAAAAAGGAAGAGCCGGCTGGACAGGGGGGTATAGCAAGAAACGATAGGACAGGCAGTGGGACACAGAAATTATTACAGAAGAAAATTGATTAACTGTATTCTTCTCTCTGAACAGTCTCATTTAGCATTAGTTGCACACCATTAGCAGCCAAAGTAGTTGAAGCTTTAGGCCACAAAAGCTGAGCAAGAGTAAACTTTTTGATAAAACTAATGCTGCTAAGAAAGAACAAGCTGAATCTGGCAGATACGACCTGAATGAAGAAGGTAAGGAACAAGGAGACAATTATTGCATCTTCTAAGCCAAATTCTCGTCAGGCTGACAGAGGACAGGAGCTTTCCTCCTCGCAAGGCATCTCGAGCAAAAGCAGCAGCACGGAGTCTGGGCATGAGGCTTTAGACCCCAAACGTGAGGCTTTCGGGCCCAACAGGAGGCTTTGGGGCTTTAAAATGCCGCTTTGGATGCTTACAGGAGGAGGGGGGACGCTGGGGGGATGCGCACCCCAAATTCAGCCCCATGACACCCCCATCTTTAAACGCAGAGCGGGGGCAGATGTACAACCTGCGGCTGGACGTGGCCCGCTTGGCCCCGCACCCCATCGACCTCCGCCAGCCCCTTCGTGCCACGGTCGGCAGTCACGGCACTGTGGCCTTCCTCACCAGCCCTCAAAATCCCCTAAATTCACCCCCAAACCACCCTTTCATGTGACCTGCGATCTCCCGCAGAGATGGGGACGTGCCCTGCCTGCCCTGGGCCCATCACCCTGCCGCTGCCATCTGGTCGACGGGGGGCCTGGGGAGGTCCCCGCCACCCTGGGGGAGTGTCCCCATTGATGTCACCTCACTGTCACCCTGTCCCCAAGGTGGTGGCCTGCTCCATGGGGTACAACCACCTGTCCCCATCGCTGTCCTGTCATGGTCCCCACAGCTGTCCTGTCCCCGGCCCTGACCTCATCCCTCACCCCAGTGTCATCCCTGGAGGTGCCATGTCCCCATCACTCTCCTGTCCCCATCCCTGTTCCCGTGAAGGCCCCCACCCCGTCCCTGTGACTGTCCCCACAGGTGTCCTGGCCCTGGCTCTGTCCCCACAGGTGCCCTGCCCCTGGCCCCGGCCCCAGTGTCACCCCTACACCTACCCTGTCCCCATCCCTGCCCCTACAGGTGCCCTGTGCCCACTGGAGCCCTGCGCCCAGCCTGCTCCCTCCCTGTACCCACTGCTGTCCCCAGTGTCCCCACTCAGTCCCTACCCGGCAGGTCCCCTGCCCGCTTCATCTGGTGCAGCCTCCACCACTCGCTGGTGCTGACGCAGGACGGGACCCTGCTGGGCTGCGGCTGCGGGGCCGGCGGCCGCCTGCCGGGGTGGCCCCGCAGCAGCGTCAACTTCATCCGCCTCCACGTCACGGTGAGACTGGGGGACACTGGGGACCCCACGGGCGCCACAGGGGACCCCCTGCGCAGACCCTTCACCCCTCTGACCCCCCTTGCCCAGGTCCCCCACTGAGTCAGCGGCCTCAGTCACTTAACAGTCATTTAACAAAACAAATGATACACCCAATTTCTTTTCTCTGAAGCAGCATGTCCAATACTCTTATCACAAACAGGTAAGCGTTCTTATGTTTTAGTGAGGAACAAAAGCAGTGTCCAAATGGTCTGTCTGGGACTGTCCAAGAGAAAACAGCTGGTGGAATTTTGGGAGTCATTTCTCCAAAAAGAAACACTCCAAAACCAAAATTTACATGAAAGAGAGAAACTATCGTTTAGGTTAATTTAAAAAAAAAAAAATAAGCTGGGGATTTTAAAGTCTTATCCTTCTTTTTAAGTCTTACAGGGAAGCCTGCATATGGAAGCAAACATCTTCAAAGAAAAATTAACAGGAAAAATAATTTATTTCTTCCTTCAGTAAGTGGATCCCTCATCACAGTAGGGAAAGGACAAGCAGTATGACAACATAAATAAATGTCAAGAAGTTAAATGAGTCAAGGTGGAAAATGCAGATAATACAGCAGGGGATAATCAATTGATGATAACATTCACTATTTAGGAAAGTAAGTTAAAAGCAGTAGCTCTTCTATCCTGGAATGGCAACACTCTTCTGCATCCCAGTCCCTCCCTGCCACGCCCCTTCCCTTTCCTTCTGTGTATTCTGTGGTGGTATAAATAGGTACATGTATATTTATGTAAGCATATATATGTATATAATATAGATACATAGACATATACATTCTGCTAACACCACTGTGTCTTCTGAGTGTG
>WEKW01006786.1:5700-21608 GCA_013389905.1 Sula dactylatra
TGAAACAGTCTAGGAGGTTCCTGGAGTGTGTGGAAGATAACTTTCTGACACAGCTGCTAAGTGAGCCTACCAGGGGAGGTGCCTCACTTGACCTGCTGTTTACAAACAGAGAAGGACTGGTGGGAGATGTGGCGGTCAGAGGCCATCTTGCACTGAGTGACAATGATATACTAGAGTTTTCAATTCTTAGTGAAGTGAGGAGCGGGGACAGCAAAACCACTACCGTGGACTTCTGGAGGGCAGACTTTGGCCTGTTCAGGACACTGGTTGAGAGAGTCCCTTGAGAGGCAGTCCTGAAGGGTAAAAGGGTCCAGGAAGGCTGGGCATTCTTCAGGAAGGAAGCCTTGACGGTGCAGGAGCAGGCTGTCCCCATGTGCTATAAGACAAACCGGCAGGGAAGACGACTGGCCTGGCTGAACAGGGAGCTTCTGCTGGGACTCAGGAAAAAAAGGAGAGTTCACCTCTTTTGGAAGAAAAAGCAGGCAACTCAGGAAGACTACAGGGATCTCATTTGATCATGCAGAGAGAAAATTAAAAAGGCCCAGCTAGAACTCAATCTGGCCGGAGTTGTGAGGGATAACAAAAAATGTTTTTACAAATACATTAACAACAAAAAGAGAGCCAAGGAGAATCTCCATCCTCTGCTGGACGTGGAAGGGAACATTACCACCAAGGATGAGGAAAAGGCTGAGGTACATAATGCCTTCTTTGCCTCAGTCTTTAATAATCAAACCAGTATTCAGCCCCCTGAGCTGGAAGGCAGGGATGGAGAGCAGAATAAACCCCCCATAATCCAGGAGGAAGCAGTTTACAACCTGCTGCGCCACCTGGACACTCACAAGTCTATGGGGCTGGATCGGATCCACCCAAGAGTACTAAGAGAGCTGGCGGAGGAGCTTGTCAAGCCACTCTCCATCATTTATCAGTGGTCCTGGTTAACAGGGGAGGTCCCAGATGACTGGAGGCTTGCCCATGTGATGCCGATCTACAATAAAGGCTGGAAGAAGGATCTGGGGAGCTACAGGCCAGTCAGCCTGACCTCGGTACCAGGGAAGATTATGGAGTGATTCATCCTCAGTGCACTCACCAGGCACGTGCAGGACAACCAGGGGATCAGGCCCAGCCAGCATGGGTTCATGAAAGGCAGGTCCTGCCTGACAAGCCTGATCTCCTACTATGACGAGGTGACCCACCCAGTGGATGAGGAAAAGGCTGTGGATGTTGTCTACCTAGACTTTAGTAAAGCCTTTGACACCATTTCCCACAGCATTCTCCTGGAGAAGCTGGCGGCTCATGGCTTGGACAGATGTACTCTTCGCTGTGTAAAAAACCGGCTGGATGGTTGGGCCCAAAGAGTTGTGGTGAATGGAGTTAAATCCAGTTGGCAGCTGGTCACAAGCCGTATTCCCCAGGGCTCAGTGTTGGGGCCGGTCTTGTTTAATATCTTTATCAATTATCTGGATGAGGGGATCGAGTGCACCCTCAATAAGTTTGGAGATGACACCAAATTGAGCAGCAGTATCGATCTGCTCAAGGGTAGGAAGGCTCTGCAGAAGGATCTGGACAGGCTGGATCGTTGGGCTGAGGCCAACTGTATGAGGTTCAACAAGGGTCAGTGCTGGGTCCTGCACTTGGGTCACAACAACCCCATGCAATGCTACAGGCTTAGGGAAAAGTGGCTAGAAAGCTGTCTCGCTGAAAAGTACCTGTGGGTGTTGGTCAACAGCCAGCTGAACATGAGCCAGCAGTGTGCCCAGGTGGCCAAGAAGGCCGTCAGCATCCTGGCTTATATCAGGAATAGTGTGGCCAGCAGGAGTAGGGAAGTGATGGTGCCCCTGTACTCGGCACTGATGAGGCTGTACCTCAAATACTGTGTTCAGTTTTGGGCCCCTCAGGACAAGAAGGACATTGAGGTGCTGGAGCGAGTCCAGAGAAGGGCAACGAAGCTGTTGAAGGGTCTGGAGAACAAGTCATATGAGGAGTGGCTGAGGGAACTGGGGTTGTTTAGTCTGGAGAAGAGGAGGCTGAGGGGAGACCTTATTGCTCTCTACAACTACCTGAAAGGACTCTCTTATTGCTCTCTACAACTACCTGAAGGACTGCACCCCGTGGAAGGGACCCATGCTGGAGTTCATGGAGGACTGTCTCCCGTGGGAGGGACCGAAAGCTGGACCAGGGGAAGAGTGTGAGGAGTCCTGCCCCTGCGGAGGAAGGGGCGGCAGAGACAATGTGCGATGAACTGACCACAACCCCCATTCCCCGTCCCCCTGTGCCACTAGGGGAGAGGAGGTAGAGAAGCTGGGTGTGAAGCTGAGCCCAGGAAGAGGGGAGGAGTGAGAGGAAGCTGTTTTAAGATTTTTTTTTATTATTTTTTATTTTTCTACTCTGATTTGATTGGTAATAAATTAAACTAATTTCCCTGAGTCAAGTTTATTTTGCCTGTGACAGTAATTGGTGAGTGATCTCCCTGTCCTTATCTTGACCCACGAGCCTTTTGTTGTATTTTCTTTCCCCTATCCAGCTGGAGGGGGAGTGATAGAGCGGCTTTGATGGGCACCTGACATCCAACCAGGGTCAACCCACCACAACTAGTAAAAATAAAAATAGCTCAATATATCAGAGTTTTCTACATATCTGTAAAATAGAAATATGCGCTTTGGTGCAACTTGATTAAAAAGTTGTATAATGGAAGAGGAGACTGAAAATCCCCAGAAGTACTTAAAAATGTTAAGTGTTCCAACTTTTCTCTGCATTTCTCAGGTGTTACTTCTGTTCTCTTCCAGACATATCCCACACAATTTATTTTGTGAAATACCACCTGACTTGAAGCAATCAGTAAGATATGGTTTTAGATCATCATATAACTTAGAAACAAATTCTTGCCACATTTGCCAAGAGTCAATGACTATGCCGCTGTCTGTTGAAGCAGTAGGTAGGCACTCAGTGGGAAAGGTCAGAGGAGGTGGTAGACTGCTCAAAGGTGGATGAGGATTACGTGAGGGCGTGCATCTTCCAGTCAGCAGACAGTACTAAACAAAGAAACACACCAGCAGAGCCTACAACAAAGATGGAATTACATTAATTACTGTGCAGAGGTCACCCTGCTCTGTTGAAGCATATGAGAAATCTCTGTGTATAATTTTTTTTTGTTGGTCAGTGTAAGGCATTGTACATATGAGGAAATAAATTCAAAACTGTAGCTGCAATTATAACTGGAATTTGTGGCTCCCAAGGGCGTCCTGCGCAGAGTTAACTAAAAATAATAAAAGTGTAACAGTTTATAGTAAGAGATCAGTTACTGAGATCTATTTGTACAGCCAGTGCAAAGTGATGCAATTTTTTTCGCATGGCTACAGTCATTTATAACAGAAGTTCTACCAAAGGTATGGATAGTTAGAGTTCACATACTGTGAAAGTATCCACTCACCTTTTCCTCTCTCTATAGTACTTATGCAGATAAAAAGAATAAAGTAAAGAAACAATCATTCCCAGAGAGGTACAGAATTTTTACAGGAATTCATGAAGAGACAAACTTGGTGTTTTGATGTAGCATGTACCAGGGGGCCCTCAGGCTCTGCTGTATATTAGCTGCAGAAATTGTTTAGGTATGTGTAATGTTTTCTAAGGACTTGTACAACATTCATTTCAAAGGAGTTGTAATTATAGATATGTCTTTTGAGAGAATCTCTATTCCTCAAAGCCAAGCATTTATTCAGGTAGTAAATGTAATCACAGCATTACTGCTCAGGTCATACTTTTATGCATCTGTTAAGCAATTATTTTCTGTTATCATTTTTCATATTTCATCTTGAAAGATTTTTCCTATGATTTGTAGCTGCACAAATGAGTCTCCAAGGATAAAGGAGGACAAGCCTTTGTGCCATTTACAGTCTGAGGAATTTTAGTTCCAAATTTCCAGTTTCATCTCATGACAGTTTATTCTTGCTTGTGAAGCTTTCCATTTCTTGTATTCAGACTGTGCAAAAAAGACTGCAGGAGTCATTTGAAGGCTGGAATAAAGGAGCCGAATAAATCAAACCCAGAGTTACATATAGGAAGTGGAAAGCCCTCTTATCACAGTTATCCCTAATAAAAAATATTTTTATTAAGAAAACCTCTCTTTGAATGAGACCTTCACTTTCTTAAAAAAAAAAAAAAACAGCACAGGCAAAACAAAACAAATTTTTTCAGCAGGTGCACCTTTCTCTGCATTTTGTCACATCTCAGATGAAGTCATCCCTTTGATCCCCAGTTTGAACCTCTCCTTTCTGCCAGCCTGAGTAAGCCTGAGAAGCGCAAAGCCAATCCCTGTGCCGGTGCTATGCAATTTGAATACTGCAGTCTTAAAAAGGTTATAATTTTCTTCTCATTGCTGTGTTTCCCTGACTTCGGTAGGCGTAGTAAATTAATGCAGACTTTGGTAGAGCTCCATCTACTCTGAAACAGCCAGTGAGGAAAGAGTCCAACAAGGTTAAAAAATTCCAGCAGCAGAATCTGATCTAGCCCATTATTAAGGTTTGATTTTGTTTTCGGTGTTACTTACAGGGTCTTTAATTGCTCACTTTCTGTAGGGGCGTAGTCAAAAGGATTCATTGTAGCTGTTCTGGCAGATGAGTTTAAGCAATCTGAAATGTGTATTGAAAGGTGGGGTGGAGTAGCACACAACCTGAGAGCATGGGAGTAGGCAAGAAAAGATACAGGATGGATTTTTCTTTTCTTAAACTGGTTGGTTGCGTGACCCTAGGGAAGGCAGAGGATCTTGTACTGCTTTTGTTGCCCTCTGCATAATGTGAGGCACCTCTCAAAGCTTGCGATCCTTGGTTAAAAAGCCATGGAAAGCATTACTTCATGGCAGAGACCCAGATATTTGTTGTCCTTGCTGTTCCAGCTGTGCACTTAGTGATTAGTCGAGCACTCGAATTTTATTTGTATGCCAACTCAATTCTATTTTTAATTCTTAAGATATCTTTAAAGATTTTTAAATGCTTTGGTTTTTCCCATCCCATTTTAGCTGTCATCCACAGCATAGGATACTTTATTTCATGCAACTCTTGTTTGTTTGAAGGAAAATTAGTTTTTATTTTGGTTTAGGCAGTGACTATTTTGACACCTCTGTCTTGCAGTCGTTACTCAAACCACAGAGTAACACTTTCTGTGTACATGCACAAGCATATTATAAAGGAAAAGATGAAAGACTATGGTTATTTCATTACCATTGGATTTTTTCATTGTAGGTGTCACTTGCTCACCCACTGTTAAATTGACCCACTGTAAAATTGATAAAAAGATGGTGTGAAATTGCCCTAATGTACATTCAGTTTGAGTTTTCTCTATGCCATTTACAAAAACTAAACAAAGCTGCTTTAGTATGCAAAAATACTACTTGCTATTCTTGAATGTTTTTGAAGCAAAGGATACCTATTAAATTTACCTCAGATGTTTAAATAAAAAATTATACGGTCAACTTCATAGGAAAGTTCATTTTAATCTTCAAGTTGAACTTGGTTAGACACAAAAGATTTGTATGCTTTGAGAATTCCAAACTTCTTATAAATATTCTCTTTTTTATATATGGGGGTTCGCTTTTTTTTCCCCTGCCTTGAAATCTGGAACACTTTGTTTCAATCAAGAGATCAATTACTGTGCTGAAAATGCAGCTTGACATATTAGCCGGCTTGAAGAGAATGGAAACTTAAACTATCTTCTCTCCCACCATCAGCCAGATGTTCAGAACTTCACCTTTTGATCCCCTGGGCCAGGGTTCAGGAATTCTGAGCTCTCTGCCAAACTACAATGCAGTGTGCTGACTCTGTAGTAGTAATTTATATGTACTCTTAGTATGGCTATACTGTAGCTGTCTTTAAACCTTTCTGTTGATACCCTCATCTTTACTTCTTGAATTTTTAGATAGAAATTAATCTCCTTTTATTTACATGGAAAGATACTTTTCCAAAACTCTCATTTATGTACCATTATTTCAAAACATAATAGTATAAAATACTCTAAAGAAAATATCCTCACATTTTTTCTTCACTATATAATACTTCTCCATCCCTGTGCATACTGCAGTGCCCATCCTCACACTCACTGCAAGGGATTCTTGCTTCATAAATTTAAAGGCAACAGACAACTGGTTGCATTCCTCACGTCGGTCCCTTTTTATCTCCATTGCCAAAGTGGGAGAGAGCAGTACAAGTATGTGCGGTTCTGTGGAGGTGCCCGTAATTTGGATCTCTCTGCCACTCCCAAGCAGGGGGAGTCTTGAGCCTGATGCATAGATTAAGTGTATAGTTTTTCAAAATGTAGTTGAGGACTTGCTTACAAGCTATGTTCCGAGTACCTTACTGAAGGGATATCTACTGTAAGTAAAACAATCCACAGTCCCAGTGTGTGTGCTCTGTGCCCGGTCTGCTTGTTCGGAGACACAATTACATATAAGAACAGAATTACTTTCATAAAATTTACAAAACTAGAATGATGGAGCATTTAATTGAATGAGATAACTCCAAACAGTGCTGCTTCATCTCTTCACTGCAAAATGTAATGTGAGTTATTTAGCGCTGTGGTTCCAAGGTAGCCTGTCTAGATCTTACATCAAGTCTGTCTTACACTAGCCATGTTCTTAGTATGTCCATAATAAATATATATATATATAAAATGACAAACAAAAGGACCCATGTAGAAAAAGCCGTTCCTAGTCATATGGGTAAGAAACTATAACTTGCAGATGGTTGCAACATATGTGTAAGACAGGAGACATAAAGTAATATGATATCAATATAGCATGTAAGAAATATGCAACTAGACCACACCACCACCACCAGTAGACACAGTACACCGTTTAATGGCAGCAGAGCTTTTGATGTATCCTTAGCTCCCCTGTTATCCATGTCCACTGTTATCTTTGATCCCATTGAAATTGCACAGATGGAAAAACTTTTGGTTTTAATGTGTGTAAGTTGCATGGTTTGGAACAAAGGTCTTCTGCAATCCTGCCCTCTCCCCCCAGAGTAGTTATGTGGAATACCTGGTCTCAGGTGTGTGTGTAATGCCAAGCTTGAGAGTGTGTGGCTCAGGAGTTGTATAAAATTGAGAGCTTGGGAATAATTAAAAGGCTGGAGGGCTTGGGGAGTGGTGTTAGAAGTTCTACTAACCTCTTACTGTTTTTCTTGCAAAAGGATCTGTGCATAGTAAAGTGGTGTGATTTGCCATGTGTTAATGTTACTGCACTTTGCTTTAAGTTTGATACCTGTCAAAATTCTTTATTTACAGTTTTTTGTCTGTATTTTCCTTAAGAGACCAGATCTCTTTGAAAGTGTGAGAAATACTGTTAAGTGTGTCATGAAGAGACTGAAGGGAAATCCTAAAGCAGTTATGTTTCATTGAAATGCTTTCACATATTATTTCTATAAAAGCCTCTGAACCAGTGCTGTTTCGAGTACTGAAATTGAATCCTAGAAATATAACTCTCATGGGTACAGTATTTTTGTAAGCATTAATATATAATAGAAGGAGAAATAGGATTAAATTTGTCTCTCGAAGTAGTAAAATGCAATGTTGAAGAGGTTAGTGAAGCCACTGAAACCAAATATATTTTATAGTATGTGATATAAAGTTAAAATGTTACTGAAAGATGTTTGTGAGTTATAGAACAACATTATTTATATTAATAGATTTTTAATCTTATTGCTCAAATGTTTTGCCTTCTAAGTGGTCTATTGCATTGGTGTAATACTGTGGACACTGTTTAAATTATTTTCTCACTTCTTTGTTAAAAGTTTGAAACTCTAATGAAGTTTGTAATTTTCAGAGTAAATATCCACATAGCACATTATAACATCCAGAAATGCAGTGTTTTCTTAGTTTATGAAACCTTCTTGTCTGGACCTTGACTTCAGAATCATATTCTTTATTACTACACAGCGGAACAATTTTAATTGCTCCCTTGAACATTACAATACTTCCAAGCATGAAAAAATAGCATAATAGCTATGAGAGTAAGTCTGCGCTATTTCAGTCACTTTTCCCATTTGACAGTGAAAATCATATGTTTAAAAAAAGAGAATCTGCACTCATGTAAAAATAATTTTTAAAAGCTACTGCTGACGTATTATGGAATGGAAGTAAAGGAATTCCTGTGAGGATATGATCTACTTTGTTCTGCAGAAAGAGAAAAATACTAGGCAAAACATCTGAATTAGGACATCATCCAATAAACTTTTAAAAGTTGTCCTTTAGATATGGATTGCATCAGTTATGCCAAGTACCAGATTATGTTTAATAAAAAAAGGTAGAGTGTTATCAAATGACAGTTAAACAATGCTTTGTGTTCTGATTAAGAATGTTTTCGAACAAAAATACCCAAAAAATTGAGAAAGATAATAAAAAGGAAAAATCAAATCCTAAACTGTTGAGGATAATTTAGGAATAGGATTAGGATAATTTAGGATTTAGGTCTATAACTTTCAGGATTTAAATAATAGTTGTTCTTACATTGTCTATTACTCCTTCTGGGAGTAAGAACATTAAAGAAAGGCCTATCTTATCCTAATATTGATTCTTACTAAAAAAAGGCACATCTTTCCTATTCCTCTATATTGCAGTGATACATTTCTTGATGAAATGAGTGTTCTTTTAATGCCTGGGTGCAGGAACTAAATGGTGAGTGTCCTTTAAGGTACAAATATTGACTTCTCAGCCTGAAACACAGAGAGGCATTTCTCCTGTAACATTGTTCCCCAGAGAACTTATCCAGGAAAGTGAGGCACAGTTTTTCAATGTCCAAATATTCTTACTACGTTCCTTTTCTAAGACTCAAAAAAAAGGCGAAAATGAAATTAACAATGCATTGCTTAGCAATATACAGAGCTCTGCAGCTGCAACAGGTTCAAGTTCAGATTTGTTGCTTGTGTTCATTATGTTGTGTGTATCTCCAGGCTGTTACAAACTACTAATCCTTGAAGTCATTCTTTGTGTAGGTATAGACGTCAAGAAGGCATATGTTACTAAAAAGCAGTCTTAATATCTCTTACTCAAGGTCTTGGCCATTCATCAGAATAGAGAAGCTTCAAACAGTGAAGAATGAAACGTGCCTGATAATTCACCTGACTCTTTCTTTCTTACAGAGATAAGCACCTTATCAGCCTTCTTCCTGCTAATGCCCAATCTACTCCCCAAATATTGTATCCATTTCATTTTGGGTGCTCTAACTGATCAATATATCTGGTTAGACAAGTTGTTTCTAATTTCTATTTAGTTTTGAAGATGGCTGCTTCTAATTCAGAACTGAAAAAGGGGCTAAATGACTGGAAACTTGTCTTTTTTTCTCCAGATGCATCAGTTGGTCTAATAAGAGATATTATCTGTCTTCATTGGCCTTCCATTTTGCATGGCTGAAAAAGAAAAATATTTAGAGTAATCTCATGAATCAACTCACAAATGCTAATGTCATGTATTTTACACCAGGATTGTGGTAGTGTGTGTGGCAGGGTTGTATATTCTTAAATCTGGTTATACCAGTGGGGTTCTGATGTTGATGACTACTTATGGAAATTCCTTCTCAGGTGAGGGCCTGAAAGTCCGTTTTAAGGCTGCTTTACCTAAAAATAATGCAAGTTCCTGCTCTTGCTTTGTCACTCAGAAAATTGTTGTGGCTGGAGGTGCATGCTGGGCTTAGCATGAAACAAAGAGTCAGCAACTGCAGTATTCTTTCTGCATCGTTTTTTAGTAACTTTTTAGGAGTTGTTTGGGCAGTGAGGAGTGCCAGGCTTTTGGGGGTTCAACCACTCTTCATAGTCTAATGGTTCTGCTTCTCTTTTCTAAGCACTGTTATGGACAGAAGTTGACTCTTTCTGTAGTTTGAAAGTGAAACTTCAATCTTTCCTCTGAGACCAGCATCTGAGCCTGTGGAGTGGTTACTCCATAGGCTGGATTCAAACTTCATTGTACTCAGTGGGAAAGAATCTGACGAACTTCAGTGAGCTTTAGATCAGCCTGTTAGAAAAACCACTTGAAAATATGGGTGTACGATTTAGGTGAAAGACTTGGCCCAAAATCTGTTGAAGTCAGTCTATTTTTTTTGTTTTACTAAACTGCTTTAATGGAAGAACTTATTCAGTGTTCTGCTAGTAAGAAAACAATCCACAGAAACTTAATAAACGTGTTGTGGGTTGTTTTCTATTTAAAAAGTGAAATTTTTTTTTAAGTCCTGAAATGAGTATGGAAATCCATCCCCCTTTCAATGAAAAAGTCACATCTAGATTTTGGCATGTTAATCTGCTGCCTTCAGTTACAGATAAAATGCTTTTAGGAGAACATCAACATTTCTGATACACAAATCAGAGTGCATACCTTTAGGGTAAAGTACCTGCACTGTTCATCTCACTGTGAATATATATATATAATTATAATGACTCTTCCAGCAGCTCGATACAAAGCTTTAGGTCCTTGTGGGAAGAAATTGAACCATTGCTTGGGCACAGCTTTGAGTTCCACTTACTCCTCTGGCTGGCCCATGGTGTCACGGAGCGGTGGTAGCTCCAGTACCCTCCACTGCCTTGGTCAAAATGGCACTCTGTGTCTGAAAACTGCTGTGCAGTGATGTCTCTCCTGCTAATCTGTATGGAAGAACAGTGGGAAAATTGATGGTCGAAAAAGACATGCATGAGATGATGAGTTTACAAGACTCATTAACATGACCAAATTTCTAATGATCATATACTCAGTACAGGCATATGGAACAGTAGTCATTAGATATGGATCAGAAGAATGTTTTTCTAAAAGGACCCTTCTATAATGTGGTACCCTCAACAGCTTTATCTGAGGTGGGAAACAGACAAGCCTTTCACACAGCGTGCCTGAATAGGACTCTTGATCATATTTCATTTCCTCTCTCACCTCCTGTGTGACATTGCTTACAGATTTTCTGTGTAATTACTGACCTCTGGCTATCAGTGGAAAAAATATCTCACTGCTCTTCTGCCCATTCTTCCTCTCTCCCATTTTGAGTACTTGTTTACCAGTTCTTAAGCAGCCTTCATTGTTATGCACCACTCTGAAATAATTCCCTGTCTCGATGACCAGTTTGAAGTCATGTTCTTTTTCCTAAACTATCAAGTAACTTCTGTATACAATAGTTTCATTGCATCGATGACAGGTCTCAAACTCCCCTCACTTTGCCTCAAGTTACCTAAAAATATCAGCCCTGTGTTTCAGATCTCTTCCCATTTTATCAAACTTTACAATTGTTTGTAGAACGTATTCTCAGTCAAAACACAGAAGCCAGCTTGTTACTTTTAGAGGATGCAGTAACCAATTTTAGAGCCAAACTTCATTTCTTTTTGTGAGCCTGTTCTATTGATCCATTTCTCTCCAGAGGAAAATGAGATCGAAACCTTAAACTATAACTATTAAATGAAAGGATAAAGGAGAATCTTACGCTGTTGTTACCTGCTTTTCACTTTTTTAGATTCACAGGATTTACAACAGAGGAGATTAAGAGACAGGTTTATCACAGACCCTCATTTCCACCATTTACGTTTACTGCAGAACTGATCTCACACTTGGTCCTCCAGAAAGAAATCTTCTCGTGGTTGGAAGACATGAAAAGGATCTGCTACTTCCCTTGGCAGTTTATTGCAGTGAATCATCACTTTCATTACTAAAAATTCATGTTTTATTTCCAGTTTGGATTAATCTGGCCTCAGCTCTGACATACATATTGCACTTTGTTTTGCTAAATAAGCTTTCTTCAGAGTCCAGTATTCAGCAGTTTGTATCTTTCACCATGAAACATTTTTTCCAGACCTTGACTCTATGTTTCTTTTCTTTGCAGTCTCCAGATTTTCCGGTATCTCTTGAAAATATAAGCACCAGAATGCTATATAGTATTCCAACACCATCTATATAAGTAAAGTTATTTCTCTATTGACTGTATGTCCTTTTTGCCACTGCACAACATTGAATATTGGTGCGACATTGCTTATTCGGTGTCATTTTTTAGAGCCACAGATTTACAGTCCCCCATTTGGAAGACCTGGCCAGCATGATGTGTCCCTAAATGTTTTCAATGTTTGTCTGATAGGGCTCACTTTATGAGACAAGCCAGATTGCTCTGCAGTCATTTCTACACCAGAGATCCAGATGCTCTTCAGCTGTGTCTGCATTAGACAACGCCAAGCTGGAGTCCTGTGAGACACCTCAGTGTGAAAGTAGCATTGCTGAGTCAGCATCAGCATACCATGCCGCTCTGAGGTGCGAGATGTTCAGGCCTCGCCGCGCTGCAATGTGCTAGGGGTACTTGCCAATTCCTGTTAGGTTTTCATGAGCTTTGGGTTCCTCTCTCGCTGTCAGTGCACATTGTGGACAAGTCCTGTGTGACTGCAATGTCCTCTTAATGTTTCACTTTTCACCAATCTTGTGGCATTCAGTGGTTTTATCAGAAAATATCGTTCAGATCGCTGATGAAAATGATGGAATAATGTTGATTCTAGTACTGATTCCTGGAAAAGGCTACTAGAAACACCTATTTAATCATGAGCTATTCCTCATTCATGGCCATTATGTGAATGCAAAACCTTTAGTGGACCTTTTGGGATGTAGTTAAATTAACAGCTGAACCAGAAGTTCACACAGATGTAAGACTCTACCTTTAGCTAATTTGTTCAAGTGTTCTGTTTCAGTGTACTTTCCCATCATTTCCATCTCAAGCTTGTCTGCTGATGATCTAGAAACTGCCTCTCGCCTTTTGGAGGAGTAAATGTCCTTTTTCTCATAAAGGTTTTTGAATTTATTATTAATTCTGTTTTTGCAAACTGCTGTCCTGGAAGTTCTCCACAGAATTTGTAACAATTCGTAGAGCATGCAACTGTATCCAATAGTGATTTGAGTATATACATTTTTAAATGGTTCTTACAGGTATTAACTACTTAAACCATTAATAAGGCATAGTATTTCAATAGGCTGTTAAAGTTTGGAACAAGTTTCTACTACATGCAGAGCATTTTCATTATCAGTTCCGTGGTGCAGTGCTTTGGGCATGTAAATTGTATACAGTAAATCACGGAGAAGTAAACTGAAGATGTGAAAATAATAATGGTATGTGGATGTTGTTGTTGCCAGCAGATGATGTGAAAAATTCTAAAGTAATCTTTATTGATAAGTAGAACAAGTATTATTTCTATGTTCTGGATTGCAGACAATTGTGTGGTGTATACTGCAACTTCTCTGATGGGAGAGGCAGTTTATAATGAAATATTAATGCCTGTGACACTTTGCCATGCTGAGGGGAGGAGGGTGTCATTTGAAAGCAGCCTGAATTAACACAACTACCAGTATTTTTAAAAATATTGACTTTGACATTCCTGCAATAAATTAAGATTCAGTGCCAGGATTATGAGCTTCTTCCTTCTTATGGTTTCTGCTATATGACACCCATTTATCAAACTTAAGTGGCCAAATCAATAGAGTGTTTCCGTAGCAGATAGTAATTGCTTTAGACTTATTACCTGTACTAACAGACTTTGAGTTCTTTCCGTCATTCTTCACTGGGTATCCCAAGTTGCCTTTTACTAAAAGGGCTGGGATACCACTTTTTTTCCCCTAATACTTGTTAAGTATGTATGATTGCTCTAGAAGAACTGATAAACTGGTGGGTTATTTAAACTGACTGTTCCACAATGTATGTACTTATGCAGTAGCCGCAGTCTCCAGTTGTTTATGTTCAGTCACTACTGTGAGCTCTCTTGCAGTTAATTTTACATTTTTGTTCATTAGAAGAAAAATTGTCCTAGATAATACTTTCATTGTGCTTACCTTTAACAAGCACTGTGCATTTTCAGATTAACTGCAAGGTTTATTGGTGCTGGTATTAGAAAAATTTAGCTTTTATGGCCAGTAAAATGTGTCTTTTTCTCTCCTGAGATAATGACTTGTACACCTGGCACTTTTATGGTATCCAATGGATTTTTTTTTTTAAAGAGCTTTAATTAAGCTTCTGGTATCATATGACACAAGCAAGCAATGGAGGTTTTTTCCTTATCTCACAAATTAAGATTTTAAAGTGGATTAATTAATAGATAACTGTGGCCTTGAGATCTTATTAGTAGACTAAATTTTTCATAGATAAGGAACTGGATTATAGGATGCTGTAAACTGCAGATATTATAGTGTCTTTAAGTACACTGAGTTCAGTTGATGCTTTCACAGGAATTTGGCTAACTTTTTTTTTTATTACTATATATGTGAATTTCCCTTTCCTTTTTCATATACAGGCATATGCCTCATATACTTGCTTTTGATTGGTGCTGCTGCAGAAAAGCAAAGAGGAAGATCCATCCTGCCAGGGTAGACAGGTCATCTAAAAATCAAAAAGCTGGACTGCTTCTTTACTGACATTTTCCTTATTCCTGTTGCTGTCACTTTACAGAGGGAGAAATCCCAGGGTGACCTTGTCTGAATAGGACTGTAAAGCAATAGGAAGAAATATTGGGCAGGGGGAGGGGGCGGTTTGTTTTGGTTTGTTTTTAAGGAAGTCTTTCTCTGCTCAACAGAAGTGGTATTATGTATTCCCAGCTTTCTATCCAAATTTATTTAAGATTATCTGCCACAAGGGAAAGAGGGAAATATATGTGAAGGAAAGAAAATCACATGTGGATATGTAATATTCATATGGACTAGCAGAACATAATGCTTTGTGCCCAAACCATTGGGAGAAAATGTGTACCTTTCTTAACAGTTAGGAGAAAAGGTAAAGCCTTAAAAATCCAATCAAGTAATACGCAAATTATTTAAATAATATAGCAGTGAGAGTAAATATTATGGAAGAATGCTTTCATTTGCATAGCTGTTGAAATTTTAATGCCTATTTCATTTGAGCTGATACTTTTTTCATAAGGACCAGAAAGACCATCCATTAATTTCAAATTGCAACCATGAACTCCCTGGAAGAGGAAGCAATTCATCCTGTCTGTGTGCATAGCACCTGCCACAGTGCATTTCCAAGTCAATCTGCAGATATTATCACGTAGTAAAAAACTGAGTGAAAATAATTCAGATTCGTGAACTTGGTGAGCCCGTCACTATCGAAGTAGTATTTAAAATCTTTGAGGACACCTATTCTGGCTACTAATCCTGCTGCATATTTGGAAAGAATATAAGCAACCAAACTGGGAGGCCAGTGCTTTGCATTGAAAGATGCATGGAAAAGGCACAAGAAGACTAACAACAGACAAATCAGGTTTCCCTTCATCTCTATGTTTCTACTTTTTTTAAGCCTGATGAAGCAGTACACATCCTTGATCTCCGAAAAACTGAGATCTGTAAGTTAGTTCTTGTATAAAAATAAATGTGTCATTTATCTACCATTTTTTATGTTGTCATCTCTCATTAAATTGAATGTTCCTGTTATTTATAGAACTCCAGCTTTAAAAGCTTACCCATGCAGCCTGAACATTTGCCAGATTTACACTGCCAGTCTGTCTCAGTGACAGCCAAAAGAGAGAGAAAAGCATCTTAGGATAGCCTAATAAAATAAGGTTTGAAAAGGCAGGAAAGGGGGAATGTATGTGTATTGTCATTCTAGTTAGTATTTAAAAGCAGATCACTGACCCGTCAGCAAATTAGACCAGGAGACCAAGGAGGAGAAAAACTGATGAAAAATACTACAAATGAAATTTAAGATAGCTTTAGAAAATGAAAGAACATGATTGGAAGTAGTTTAGCATTGTTTTGTGTACTCTGAATTACTTATGGTCAATTTAATAAAAGTGCCATATTTTGAAAAGTACTACCAAAAAAGCTGAGCAATCTCTTTCCACAAAACATTTATTAATAGTGTGAAAACATCACCAAAAAAAAGCTGTGACATTCTATCAGTATGTCAGTTTTGCAATGGTGGTTGAAAATGTAAA
>WEKW01006787.1:6227-36643 GCA_013389905.1 Sula dactylatra
GGCTGGCCGCTAGGGGGCGCCCTGCGCCCCGCCTTAGCGCCGGCGGGCGGCGGGTGGGACGGGGGCTTAGTTAGTCCCGGGCTCGGGGCTTAGTCCAGGGAGCGGCGCTGCCAGTGCTGCCCGCCGCATACCCCACGCCAGGACCCCGCCGTTCCCCCCCCGCCCCATAGGGGTCCTCGCGTGGGGGGGCGGGCAGCACAACCCCGAGGGGCGAAAGATGCCATATATACGCCTCATTATTTAAGAAATTTTGGGTGAAACGTTCGATTTTTGCAGCGCAGAGGGTGGCCTGGCTCTGGACAACGTCGCTGTTTGGTGTAAAATTTGCTTTCTCTGACATTGCACGTGGCTTGCTGCGGGCTTAGCACATGACGTTGGGTTTACTCCTGTAATAATAAAAAGGGAGGTGGGTCCTAAAAAAGCTGCACCTGATCAAGGGCATGCAGCTTCTTTCACAACCAAGTACATTACCTGCAAACATCAGAAAGGAGGGATGCCAAACACAGAAACAAACTTGGAAAAGACCCACAGGCATTAACGGCCAATATTTTGGACACTGCTTTGCAGCGCAACCAAGAAGACAACCACCAGCCCAAAAACCAAACCAAACCAAAATAAAACAAAAAAAAAAAAAAAAAAAGCGCAATTTGCAATTTTACATCCAGAAGCAATATTTCGCAGCCTGGGTTGCCATTTGTCCCTTTGTAGCTTGCACCGGCAAGAAGACTGCCGATTGCTTTCTCTGCAAAACTCGGACCCAGAAAGATGAAAACAAACTGATGGAGATTTAGAGAAGAGCAATCAAAGTGATTTAGGGGCTGGTGGTATTAATTTATGCAGAGAGATTAAAAGACGTAACTGTGTGTGAATGCTAAATTCAAGAAAGTAGGGGTAAGAAGAATAGAGAACTTCTTCAAGAGATGTGAGTGGAAAGGAGGAATTATTTGAAGAGTTTTACAAGCTTTAGTCAACAGCAGTTGGGAAGAAAATAAAGGGAGGAAAGTGCATGCTTAGCATCAAAAATAATGTCCTGGTAGGGAGGCTCTGTCAAGCCAGAAAAATCATTTAGAAGTTGTGGGAGCTCATTGACAGAGTCATTTGCGACTGGGCTGTGCAAATCATTTCACATATAAATAAGGTACCATAGGAAACAGTTCTGTGCTGGAGGGAACATGGCTGTGATAACCTGGCAGACCTTTCCCCTTCAGTCCCTGGAGTTTTCAGGGCGGGTGGCATGCAGCGCTGTCAACATGTTGTCCCGAAAAGCGGGTTTGTTCGCCCAGTGTGCAATACTCCAAACTACACACAGAGCGGAGGTATTTTATTCATTTCATTTTGCGCAAAGATGTGTGCTAGGTGGTAACTCCACAAAGCTAGCACAGCGCACCGAGAAACTACAAGGCATTTATACAGTGAAATGTGTCAGTCACAGCTCATATTCACACCCCTCAGCTAATAATTTGTTAATTTCTTTCTCATATCAACTTAAAGATACAGTTCCCTTTAAATTTACCACACATGCTCAGAGGGTGAGGGTCTTATTTGAGTAGGGGCTTTTTCTGGCCTATGGGCATGATTTTTAATACTATAATGAGGATAGTTCACCTAAAGGACACTTAGTTTTAGTTCTTATCAACATCCCAGTTGGTTGTTCTCCTTGACTATGCACTTTATCACCCTGTTCTCAGTGAATTCTGAGGCAGGATGTTCCCTTCCATCAGTCTCTCAGCTCTTTTCAAGGATATAGTCGCAAAACAAACAATTCCTTATCTCTCAGCTCTCCTCTCTGGCCCGCAAATTCTGTTTTGCAAGGCTTACATGGTTCATTGTTATTAGAAGAAAATTCTGTTTTCTTCGGGGTATCAAGCACTGATGGACCCACAAACTACAGGGCTTCATGGTCGCTTGTAAAGTAGAGGATGCAGCAGTGCTTCTACAGAAGTCAAACATGGTCATGTACCCACTTAGGCAAGGTCCCGGAATGGGTCCACAGGAGGAAAATTGGTCAGGCAGGCCAGAGGGGAATGGGAACGGCTTGTGCAGGGAGCTCCTGGCTGGACCATGGCAGAAGATGAACCCTGGCATGCAGCTGTGATGCACACAGCCTGTCAGACCATTGGGCTTCTTCTTTAAATAAGAAGTCTCCTGTGGCAAATAATACATCTACCTCGATATTTCAGAAATCTACGTTAGAGTCACTAGGTGTAGGCACCTATGGATTAACCAGAGAAATAAAATATTAAAGCAAATTTGACAGGAGTTCTACTTCTCCAAGTGCCCTGCTGCCATTCTTCGCTTTCATGCCTCTATATAATACTTCTTCAACAATTATTTAATCGCATTTTTATTTTATAAAGGCCATTCTCAGGACATGAGTGGTCTTAGGGACGTCTGACAACGTGGCCGCACCCTGACTGCTGTTGTGCGTGTTTCACACTTCCACGCTGCCCTGAGGAGGTGGAACTTGCTTGGCAGTACTTGGCTCTGAAAGGACACCAAGAGCCACAGGTCTGTGTATGGCCCCAGCCAGCACTTCCCCTCTGTAGTTATCCTCTGACTCCCAGAATGGACCTAAGTCCTGCTTTGCAGATGTAAAAAGCAGATATTTTGGCCCAGTGTCCCTGAAGCACCATTAAAAAAAAAGAGATAGCGAATAATTCTTTAAGGTTTCAACTTTAATCATTCATAGCCATTCACTCTGGTTGCTAGCATGGGGACAAGGTGCCAGGGACAATTTCCTCTAGCTTACCTCCCCCTCTCTTGTGGCCTTGTGCTGGATGTAGGAATAATGGCCCCGTGCCCACAGGGAAGAGTGGTGTTGTTTTCAGACTGGGATTTTTGGTGGTGTCCTCAAAGGCAGCCCATGCCATTGAAAAGACCAGTAGCCTTAGTGCTTGAGAGGTTTTGCAGTTTTCTTTCCCAAAATATACTCTGTTTTGAAAGCTGTGAATGGAGAATGGTGTTAAGTGGACTAATAACATGTTGTGCTGACTTAGTTTTCCTCAGGGTACTCTTGTACTCACAGCTATTCACAGGAAACAGCAGAAGAGATTTGTCACATACACAGGGGACTAATGCACTACCCACCTAGCAGGCATCTATGGTTTGGTGTGGAGCAGTCCTCCCCTTGGTGCCTGGGTCATGCCTCTGTGGCACTGTGTCTCACAGACCAGTGTTTTACTATTACATCCACAGCCTTAGTTCCAGACTGAAGAAGAGATGTTCATTGTGTGTACAGATGGTAATACCATATGGAAAAACTCTCAGGTCATCAGACAATGCTTGATAGAGTGCTTGGTCTGAACTAGTGGGAGGGTTTTCAGAACTGCCTTTGATAACATTTTGGGAGCCAAAGTCTGTTTTCAGCAAGAGATCCAGTTTTAAAGTGCTGTATTATTTAGTTTCATCCCTTCAGTTCTTTATCACTGTGTCCCAAGGACAGAAGAAGATGGTGCAGAGCTTGCTTTCTCCTCGAGGCAGGCTATGTACAGCAATACAGCAAAGAGAAACGTCAGCCACATCTCAGTTGTTATCTTTGGCACTAGAAGCAATATTTCTACGTTAACATGGTGATTTCCTCAAATTTTTTATCCTGCTCTTCATCATGCACCAGGTGGTATCCCCAGCATGACTATTCTTCTGTTAGGCCCTGAGCACAGAAAACTGTGTTGCATTTTGCAAGGTGGACATGCACTCTAGCTGCTCTGCGTGGTGTATGTAGCTCATGTCTTATCTAAACTGGCACTCAGTCCCCTGTGCAGAGCTGGCTGAGAGTTAGGTCAGGAAGGGAATATAGGGTATAGGATCAGAAAGGCTCCCAGGAAGGGGAGCTGGAGCAGATGATGAGTGGAGCAGAGAGATGCCTAAGGCATCTGTGAGCGAATATCAGCATGTGAGCTGAGGCCAAATTATTCAATAAACTGAAATACCTGTTAAAGCACAGCCTGAATTCTGGATCTTCCCTGAGGCACCCTGACCACCAGGTGTGGAGGTGGTGATGGCAAACTCCTGTTGTCTGCTGCCAAAGTTACCTTAGTAAAGCCTCCTTCCTGGCTGCCAGTGCTTGCCACACCTCTGGCAGCCCCAGTGGCGGCACAGATGCTGGCAGTGATGCTACATGCAGTCGCTGTCACTTGCTCTTATCCATGAATATTTATGTATTTTCATATGAAGCAGAAGAGTTTCACGAGGACTGACAGAAACACCTACCCTGGAAACGTCTGTGCCCAGGGGCTGCAACACCCTCTGCTGCAGTGGGAGACCCCTGCACCATGTGAACCAGCCAGGGGATGCAAGCCTGCACCCCAGGGCTGGGGAGAGGGCTGGAGGCACTGACAGCACCTCCTCACCTTGCCTGAGCCTGAGCAATGTCTGCGTGTGCTGCATCACAAAACATCTCTCTCTCCCTCAGGACAGCAAGCACCACGGGCCTTGGACACACACTCGGGTTGGGAGGATTGGGAGGATTGCACGCCTGGGGTAGTTGCATATTTAGGCTAAGACTTCTAAAAGGTGATTGCTCACTTTAGGTGACGTTAGTGATCCTGATGTTCACCCTTTGGTCTAAAACCCCAGCCCTTCATATGCAAGTCCACTGTGGGCAAGCCAGATGATGAAGTTTCTTCTTCTTTAACTGACAACTCTTGCTTGTATCATCCTGTCAACAAAACTCTGGGAGCTGAATTCATTAGCAGAAAAACTTGGTGCAGATTGCTGTTAAAATTGTAAGAGAGGTTATGAGCCGGCTGGAGACGTGAGTCTGCAGGAACTGAAAAGTTTTGGCAGGTTTGCTGAACCCCTGCAAGCTGTGAGCTTTTCTTGTCCTTGGCACTTAACTCACAGCTGACAGCAGAAACTGTCTGCAGCCCACATGTGGACAGAGACCAAGAGAGAGAAGTCCGGTCCTGGGAAGTACCTCATTTCTCAAGAGGAAACAAGCGTCTCTGCCTGTTCACTCTGGAGTGTAAGGATGACATTTTGTTTCCAGAGAAGCCAGCTGACCCAGGGTTTTGCGCCTGGTATCCCTAACAGACTAACATTACAGACTGTTACGTTATAACACAACAGAATGTTCAGAATGGACAGGGGAGGAAGGAGGGGCAAAGACATTGCCCTCTACATCAAGAAATCGATGCAGTGTGAAGAGCTGTCCCTGAAGAATAACAACAAGCAGGTCGAAAGTTTATGGCTAAGAATCAGAGACAGAGGCAACAAAGGGAATCTTGTGGTTAGTGTCTATTACAGGCCACCTGATCAAGGGGAGCTTACTGATGAAGCCTTCTTCCTCCAACTCCAGGAGGCTTCACACTCTCAGGCTCTCATCCTACTGGGGGATTTCAACCACCCCAACATCTGTTGGAAAACTAGCAGGGTGAACTGTAGGCAATCCAGGAGATTCCTAGAATGCATTGAGGATAACTTCTTAAGCCAGGTATTAGATATCCCTACCTGAGGGGGTGCAATACTGGACCTGATGGTCACCAATGCAAGTGAACTCATTGGTGATGTCAAGACTGGAGGCAGCCTGGGCTGCAGTGATGATGCACTGGTGGAGTTCACACTCCTGAGGGATACGGGAAAAGCAAGGAGTATAGTCAGGACCCTAAATTTCAGAAAATCAATATTCCAGCTCTTCAAGGGGTTCGTCAGAAGGAGCCCCTGGGAAATGGTCCTCAGGGACAAGGGAACAGAAGAGAGCTGGCAGATCTTTAAGGATGCATTCCATAGAGTGCAAGAGCTCTCAGTCCCCAGGTGTAAGAAATCAGGCAAGGAAGGGAAGAGACCAGCATGGCTGAGTTGAGACATGCTGGTCAAACTAAAGAGCAAGAGGGAACTGCACAGGCAGTGGAAACACGGACAGGTATCCTGGGAAGAGTATAGGGATGCAGCTCGGTTGTGTAGGGATGGGGTCAGGAGGGCCAAGGCGCGGCTCGAGCTGAATTTGGCAAGGGATGCAAAGAATAACAAGAAGGGCTTTGACAGGTATGTCAACCAGAAAAGGAAGGTTAAAGAAAGTGTACCCCCCTGATGAACAAGAATGGCGACCTAGTATCAACAGATGAGGAAAAGGCTGAGGTACTCAACAACTTTTTGCCTCAGTCTTCACTGGTAACCTCTCTCCTCACCCTTCCTGAGTCAATGGACCGCAAGGTGGGGACCAGAGGGGTAAAGCCTCTCCCACTGTAAGGGAAGATCAGATTCGTGACCACCATAGACACAAGTCTATGGGACCTGACGAGGCACATCCCAGAGTCCTGAGGGAATTGGCTGATGTAGTCACCAAGTCTCTCTCCGTGATATTTGAAAAGTCATGGCAGTCAGGTGAAGTCCCTGGGGACTGGAAGAAGGGTACCATTGTGCCCATCTTTAAAAAGGGTAGAAAAGAGGACCTGGGGAACTACTGCCCTGTCAGCCTCACCTCTGCACCTGGGAAGATCATGGAACAGATCCTCCTAGAAGCTATGCTAAGGCACATGGAGGACAGGGAGGTGATTCGAGACATCCACCAAGGGCAAGTTGTGCCTGACCAGCCTAGTGGCCTTCTATGATGGAGTGACTACATCAGTGGACAAGGGAAAAGCAACGGGTGTCATCTATCAGGACTTTTGTAAAGCCTTCGACATGGTCTGCCACAGCATCCTTCTCTCTAAATTAGGGAGATATGGATTTGATCGGTGGACTGTTCAGTGAATGAGGAATTGGTTGGATGGTCACATCCAGAGGGTAGTGGTCAACAGCTCAATGTCCAGCTGGAGACTGGTGATGAGTGGTGTCCCTCAGGGGTCTCTACTGGGACCAGTACTGTTTAACATTTTCATCAATGACATAGACAGTGGGATCGAGTGCACCCTCGGCAAGTTTGCAGATGACACCAAGCTGAGTGGTGTGGTTGACACGCCAGAAGGACGGGATGTCATGCAAAGAAACCTGGACAAGCTGGAGAGTTGGGCCTGTGAGAACCTCATGAGGTTCAACAAGGCCAAGTGCAAGGTCCTGCACCTGGGTCAGGGCAACCCCTGATATCAGTACAGGCTGGGGGATGAAGGGATTGAGAGCAGCCCTGCCGAGAAGGACTTGGGGGTACTGGTGGACAAAAAGCTGGACACGAGCCAACAATGTGCGCTCACAGCCCAAAAGGCCAGCCGTATCCTGGGCTGCATCAAAAGCAGCGTGGCCAGCGGGTTGAGGGAGGTGATTCTGCCCCTCTGCTGTGCTCTGGTGAGACCCCACCTGCAGCCCAGCTCTGGAGCCTCAGCACAGGAAGGACATGGACCTGTTGGAGCAGGTCCAGAGGAGGGCCATGAAAACGATCTGAGGGCTGGAGCACCTCTCCTGTGAGGACAGGCTGAGAGAGCTGGGGTTGTTCAGCCTGGAGAAGAGAAGGCAATAAGGGAGACCTTATTGCGGCCTTCCAGTACTTAAAGGGGGACTATAGGGAGGATGGGGGCCATCGTTTTAGCAAGGCCTGTTGTGACAGGACAAGGGGTGATGGTTTTAAACTAGAGGGTAGATTTAGACTGGATATAAGGAAGAAACTTTTTACAATGAGGGTGGTGAATGCCCAGAGAGGTTGTGGACACCCCATCCCTAGAAACATTCAAGATCAGGTTGGATGGGGCTCTGAGCAACCTGATCTAGTTGCGGATGTCCCTGCTCACTGCAGGGGGTTTGGACTAGATGACCTCTAAAGGTCCCTTCCAACCCAAAGCATTCTAGGATTCTATGATTCTATGAACAATATTTGGCTCACTAATTTTCTCTAGTTGTACTATGAAAGCAGGGAAGTAAGAAGAAAATTATAATCAGTTTGTTTGCAATTTTTAAAAAAATTTACAAATCATATTAATTTTATAGGGTATTAAATGATACATTTGTACATGTGTATGTATGTATTTGTATATAATGGAAATAGTTTATAGATTAACTTCCCTAAAATTCACACAGTGGTTTAATAATGGAAATATACTACAGGAGATGGGTGCTATTCCACATGATGTGGGTATTTGTAAAAGGTCAAATGAGGCAAGTTTACAAATATCCTCATAAAGGGAGTTCAGGGGTTTTAAACAGTCTAATTAACCCACATCTTTCCTCACCCTTCTGGTATTCAATGAGCAAGCTGCAAAACTTCCTTTCCTCCCTCTCTGCTGCCTCTGGTGCTAATCCAAGAGGTTGAAAGTACATTGTCAGAGGTTGCAATTTTCAGAAATTCAAAAATTTTCTTTTGTTAAAATCAGTGGCAGATGTGCACCTAGCTTTTAGGTCAGTATTTGTCAATCTCATGAAAGCTGAACTTCCCTCCATGAAGACAAATCCAATTTTCTTTCCCTTGTGGTAATCCATAGCATATATTGTAAAAGACCTGCACATCTGAATTCATACATCCAAAGACATTCCTGCTAGCCAGTGCACAACCATATGTTGCCTCTTCAGTAACAATAGCCTGGTATTTTGGGAGAGGCTGCCCTAGGCTGCATAGCAGCTCTTGAGCAGTAAAACTTGTAAATTTGACATGGCAGAATTTAAATGTAACAAAAGCAACTGCCAGAGTAAAATTCTCTGCCAAAGCAACATTTGCAACTTACAAAATAATCTCAGATTCATCAGTACAGTTGTTTTAAGTCAACAGTTGGCTAAGCTGTAGATAACAAATGCATCAAAAATTAGCTTACCATTAAAACTTAGCTCACCATACTTTAATCATGCCATTATTACGTAGAGCCAGTTGTGCTCATGTTGCTAGCCATGCTGGGGTTGAACCATGATCTGCCATGGTGTGATCCTCTACCAGAGATATGCTGAGCATGCACTGTGACTTTGCTTATAATTGATTGGTTTGACTAATCCTTTGCTCTGTTAAAATTCAGGTTGTGTGCTTGTGACACCAGAGGCCTCTCCTGTCCTGCAAGCTATACCCATTTTGGTATATGATGTGAAACTTCCAGAACAGGCTGCTCATGGTCTCTTTGCTGCCCTTTTTTTACCTCATATGTATTAGTCCCCTGTTATTCTCATTTCTTTGCTCCCAGGCCAAGGAAAGGATGGGCCTGACAGTGTTGATAAAGATACATGGAATTTTAGCTATTGAATTCACAAGATTTCCACAGTGGGTGGAATAAAAAATACATAACATCCTCTGCTTTCCAAGTATAGAACAGACATTTCACCTACAATGAAACCTACTAGGCTAGTCATGATACTTGGGAATATGCATATTTAAATCCCAGGCATTTGTACAGACCCCTCTGCTAATTCACTGCAGAGAAAAACTACGGAGCTGATCAACCACAGAGCACTCTGGGCTGACAGAAAGCTCAAAAGGCTCCAGGGGGTCCAAAAGGTTTGGAAGCAAACATCTACATGGCAAAGCTACTTTTCCTCAAATAGATGTCAGTAGAAGGGGCAGGGGGTAATCAGAGAAATACTCCATTTACTGTAAGCACCAGCCAGCACGACCGCAGAGAGCTAACAGAACAGAGTATGAGCACTAGGCAACGGTCTGGATTGCAATACGCTGCGCGCTGCAGCTTCTGGAGAAGCTGCTGAGTGGCTGGGAGCATGCCGGTAGTATCTCAGTCCTTGGCTTCAGATGCAAGTGCTATAAGCGACCCTACATTTTAGTCATCTGCAGCTGTAACTGTCGTTGGAAGTCTGAAGAGAAACCAAGCAGTTCAGACTAGCTGTGACCTTTTACATTGCCATATATATCCAGAAACTTTTCTGTCTGTAGCGAAGAATCCCAGTTCCCAGCGGTTTCTGGCTGCATGGGTGGGTGGGTGTGTACACACACATGCAATCACACGCGTATGTGCTTTGGAGAGTTCTGCTCTCATTTTCTGCCTTCTAACCATTTCCATAAGCAGCTGGTCAGAGGCAAGTGTGTGGCCTCCTAGCAAAAAGACCTCTGTGAGTAGCTTCCTATTAAATTGTGACTAGGGAGTCTTCTGTTAATCTGCCTCTGATTGCTGACTCTAGGTTGACCCTGAAGAAACAGAAGGCATGGACTAACAGGAAAACTATTTCCTGACTTAATTCTAGGTTAGGAGGCAGAGGTTTGAGTTGTTTTTTTTTAAATGACATAAGGCTCAGCTACTGAGTTTCCCAGTTCCCTTGTGCAGGGGTGTCTCTGCCTGTCTGTCTGGTGGTTTTCTGATAAGAAAGACCGGTGTCATTTCAGTAGTGGCTCTTCTCCTTGCAGAGCTGCCATCGGCCACAGCCATCCCCAGGCACTGCCCCATGTCCTCCCTTCCAGATGCCCAGCCTGCCTGAGGAAACCCCACAAGCTCTTCTGCGCTTGCCTTCAACAGCGAGGTTTCACATTTCTGAGCTAGTCTGCAGCAGATACCCATGTAACCAATTCCCTCCTTATCTAGGCTGCCTGTTCCACTGCAGCAGCATATGAGCATCTACTCCATTTTCTTCTGCGGGCTGGATTACTAAAATACACTTTACTAGGGCTTCTTGCAAGCACGCCTCAGAAGATTCAGTTAGAGCAGATTGGAGCTGTTTGCTTGGTTTTCAGTGCTAACGGCACTGAGCTTATTAAAACTGTTCTCCACAGATTGTCTTAGCTTATTTAAGATTTATAAATCTTTTGGATCTATGCCACTAGTACCTCAGGAACTCAGGCACTGTCCTTTCCTTGGGTATCCCCCAACTTTGGCTGTCAGCCAGAGAGCACAGGCAAATCATCCTCAGCACTGAAATCTGAGGAGAAGTTGCTTTATCTCAGTTTTGGTTTTGGGGGTTTTTTTTCCCATTTTAGTGGCTATGCCAAATGACATATTGATGGTTTTCTGAAAAGGAAGAGCTGCTGCTTTTACCCTGTCCTTTCTCTAAGGGATAGGTGCTGTGCAAGACAAGGTGGCAGCCACAAGACTTCACATTTTCCACAGGCCAAATTAATTGGGAAAGAACTGAGACAAGTGCCAGAAATTTTGCAATAGGATTGTATTTTTAAAAGAAAAAAACACAGCAAATGGCTGATTCCAGTTAATAATTCTCAGCTTTTTTTGCACTAGCCTTTATAGGCCTTCAGGCAGAGCAAGGAAAATTTAAAATCACTAATAACCTGTTGCAGAGAAAGCCAAATACACCATTAGGCATATAAAGTGTGTCAGCTCTAGTTCCCGTTGTGCAATGCCTTCTGTCACAAGAACTTGTAAATAAAATATATGTAACCTGTGACATAAGGATCACTGTTCGTGTTCAGCAGCTGAATGTAGCAAAGCATGGAGAGATCTCTGAGCACCTAACCCACTGAGTGGGCTGAGACTGATACCAGAGAGCATTTTCCAGTGCGCTACCTTGCTGTCCCAGCCCTCAGTCTCACCACTCCCCTTCCCTGCCTGTTTGGGCACATCCAGTTTCCAACCATTAATAAGGCGCCTGCTTCAACCACTGTAGTTGAACCAGGGCACCACTGCAGGCCCCCTGCCCAGGGCCAGGAGCCTTTCACCTAAGTCCAGCACGATGCCAAGCATGCCCCGAGTCTCCCCCCATCTCTGGCCCTTTGCTCACTTCTGCCAGGACAGAGCATACCAAGGGGATGAGAGGTGTCAGGGTGACATTTGGGACCTCCAGAAGGAGGAGACAGCACAGAGGCTTCCAGCTGCAGAGTGCTCCGAGATGCAGGCAAGTCTCCCTCACAAATGCGATAGTCATGGCAACAGTGCTCCGGCTTCTCCTGGAGAGTGGTAATTCAGCGTTAGATGTAATTCCATCTATTTGGTTTGTAGCATAGTATTGCTCACCCAGCATGCTCACAACTCCTGAACAGTTTTTCTTTCACCATACCAAAGTTGGGGTAGTGTCACCCAGCTTGCTTTTGCAGCACTTGCATCTGTGAGTGCAAGAGCAGGGTCAGGTCACAGCTGGATGACGTACACATTTCTCAGGCTTTTCTTAGCACAGGATACAAATTTCATCCCTTTGCCAGAGTATGCCCGCGTACCCTTTTAAGTACTGCATTCTGCTGCAGTACTCGGGGAATTCCGCACGTAGCATGAAGGCAGCTGCCCGGGGGAGGTACACCAGAGCTGCAGTCGGCAGCAAATGCAGCCTAAGACAAGTAATAGGAGTTTAATTTGGCTAGAGTCTGCAGCTCACAGGCAGACCCTCGCTTAATGGCCAGGCAGTTGTCAGCCAGTGAGGCAGCATGTTAAGCATCCCAGTAAGACTGGCAAGAGGATGGGCAGTGATCAGTAGTGACAAGGCACACAATTCTGCATGAAAATGAGACGGCAGTTTTTATTTGCAGGCACCTAGCGTACAAGATAGCTGTCCGTCTGGTTCTTGCAGGCAGTATGCAGCAGTATAGGCAGACAGTAACACATTGCGGGAACACTTTTTTTCTGAACTAGCTACTGAAAGAGAACAACATTGAAGCATAAATGACCTGGGGACTTTAACCCTCAAACATTGCCTGAGAGCTGCACAGTAGGATATTACCTGCAAGTATGGGCTTCTCACCAGCAAAGCAACTGGTGTCTCCCGGGAGCAGCCAGAAGGAATGGTTTTATAGAGGTGGAAGAAATAACTAGCAACAGCAACACAGCAGCTCGGAAGCTCAAGAACAGGCGTCTCTGGGTTTCCGAGGTCTGGTGCAAGCCTGAGAACTGGTTTCCCTTTTGGGAAACACTTGCTGTGTGACAGCCCAGGACAGACCATATCTCCTCCTGTTCCTTTTAGATTCCTTCCCATTCTTTTTTCCTTCTGTCTTCTTCACATAATCCTCCCATTGGTATGGTTTATAGACTGTATGCTGTAGATAGGTTGTCTTATGTTTACCTTTTTAAACATCACAGGAAAAAGTACATTTACACTGGCAGGAAAAATAAAAAAGGTTAAAAATATTGTAGACAGCACTTAAATGAATCAGCACTGGCAAAGGAACTCTGAAAACCTCCCACAGCCGAAACCCTCCACCCATGCTCACAGTGCTTGTGCTCCCTGAGGATCTCAGGTGGCTCCAGCCACCCCGCTGTGGCAAGGGGGGCAGAGGGGAGCAGAGTCTTGCCCCTCTGTGTACGGTGACCTATTCTGCAGCTCTGGAGTCAGAAACGCCCCTCTGCCTGCAGGCAGCTGCCTGTTGTCCATAGGCATCACTGGCAGAGTCAGGGAGGCGGGGGTGATTCACTGAGAAACCACCTACCCTGTTCAGGACTTTCTGCCATCCCAGGCACCATAACTGGCTGCACTGAGGGCACTTTGCACGGGCTGCGGACATGGAGCAGCCCTCCAGCTCCACAAATCTGCTTTCCTGTAGCACAAGGGTACATCTCACATGCGAATGAAGCATGTGGTGTGTCCATAACTGATTCTTACCCTAAATATTTGAGACAGAGGTACATAGCTGTTATTCTGCTCATTTGCAAAACAAGGAACAGAGGCAGAACACAAAACATTGCGTCCAAAACCATGCTGCATGCAAGCAAGGGCACAGATACCATGTCAGCTACCTCCCACAAGCATGGCATTGATGCTGAACCAAACACCAAAGCCCCTCTCACTGCCTTTTCTCTTCAGCAAGGAACAAATTGTTTTGCTCAGAACTGACTGTCCTTACATTTGGAATAGCCAGATTTTGTTCATTCAGAAGATAAAAAATTATCGTGTTTAATTTAATTTCCGCCAGAAAAAGCAAAGATTTCCAATGTTATTTTAGTAATTACATTCCACATCAGCAATACAAAACTATAGGGAAATCTAATGCAAACTGGCTTACTGAATCACAGCTAGCAGTCCTATCAAGTACAGGGGAAAAAAGGAACATCTAAGATCTGTCTTAAATCTGTTCAAATATGCTTAAGAACTAGGATATCTGAAGTGCACAGAATACAAGTAATTCAAAACAATGCCATTTCTGTGGCTCTCCTCCTTTTCCAGCTTGAGCTCAGAACACTTGCCTCGAAGACAAACACAGCTTCCCACACTATCTTCTCAAATATAATTGTCTAATTTTTTCCCTTAAAGAATGCGCCAAGCAAAGTTTAGTCAAAATGAGCCAAGAAAATGTTTCTTGAAATAATAAAACACATCAGAAAATGTTTTTCTACACAGAAAAAAAAATCCCAAATATAACAAAAGTACAGTATCTTTGAAATGCTCATTTCTTAAAGTAGCAGTATATTTCATAGAGTGCCTTTCATGATGTATTGGTTTCATTGTGATGACTAATATTCGTCTCATTAATATTTTTCGGTATCAGCTACAAGATGTGAAGAGCTGTACGTTGTTCATGGAAAACCGCACACATCTGGCAGAGCTCACAAGATAAAGCCAAGCATAGCTAGGGTTTGGGGTTGGCAGCACTTTGTATCTCTAAGTAGCCATAGTTCCAGGCTTGCCTTCATACACAGCATGCATTCTGCAATACTTAATTGACAAGCCTTGGCAGAAAACTTTACAATTAGTTTTGTCAAAAGAAGAGTTTCCCTTCCTTTATAAAACAAAAGCAAGCAATATCACTTCTGCTTTATTCTAAACATGGTCCGTCTTCACCATTTTTCACTATGACATGCTCTAGTTTCTGTTTCATCCTTTCATCCCTCCATACCTTTCACTGTTGCCTGTATGTAGGTTCCCCGAAAATTTTCTCCACTTGTTTTGCAAAGCCAGGATTATCCTCTTACAGTGTGTTAACAGCCTGCACAGGAAAAAAAAAAAAAAGTGTTTTCCTGGGTAGGGGGTTATTCAGTGGCTTCACAGGTATCACAAAGTTGCAATTTATGCTGTTAAGATCATTGACAAAGGAGGTCTAAGACTGAAACTCATACCAAGATCCATTCAGAAAATTTTGTTGGTCCATGCTGAGTCTTATACAGCATCACTTAAGTTTTCCAAGACACGTTCACTACAACATATCTCTGCAAAGATACACGAAATTTATTCTGCAGCAGGTTCTGGATCCGGATGGATTCATCTGCATCATTGTCAGCACACAGAACAACAAACTTACAGAAAACAGCCTCAGTAGTCTCATTACTGCTGCAAACTCCTGAAGCCTTGCTTGTGGGCTCTCTGATGAAATCAGAGAGGCTACACCATTTATTAATTTACTTGGAGTCTCTTAGACCTGTGCTTAAGCTGTTAGCCTTTTGCTGCTCTCTGCTGAGAGCGGTTTGTCTGGAGTTATTAGTGCCCATTACAGCAAACATACACATTGAAAAATGATTTGTTGGTGTGACTAATGTCTGTTTTCTCCGTTCTTTAAAAAACCAAAAAAGTCAGAGAAAGGAAAAGAGGTACTGAGTGTTAGGACAATATAAAAAAAAGAATTCCTTGCCTTTTTTAAAGAACAAACTTGTTTGACTGGAGGAAGCTATTACCTGTGCTACTGAAAGAAGGCAGAAATGCCAAGACAAAAGCTGATATTCGAGTTCCATAGTTCCCAGCCCTTTTTGCTGATGAACTAGATGCTGAGCACTTGCCAGGCACTTCCCATGGAGACCCACCAGGCCGCTGCCAATGGAGAAGTCCCTCCAGGGGCGTCCAGCTATAGTTGCGGTTCCTATGCTGCAAAGGGAGGTGCTTTGCTGAAGGTGTTGGCATAGGGATGGCAGGGTGGAAGTTCGTCTGTCCCTTGTGTAATCTGCGCTCTCACCCCAATGAAATCAGTGAAGGTCATACACAGAGACATCACTAAGAAGCCGATGCTGGCAGCTCTGGGGAGGTGATACAAGGCGCAGCACCTGTAGAAAACATAACAGCCAGCCTTTTGCTGTATGATTCCTGTTTATTTTTTAATCGCCGTTTGCATAGCTTGAGCTGAACTTACAGGAGCACCCTCCCTTTGTGTGAAGAAGTAGGAGGAGCTGGGGTTTTTAATTCTGCTAACGCCACTTGCAGACCTGAGCAAAGCCCCCATGGGATAGTGGGGCAGGAGGGGTCCTGCTGCTTTCAGCAGCTGCCAGACCAATTTAGCTGTAGTGTGAAAGTGCAGCTAAGGCTGATACCCTCCAGGGAATTTAGGCAACTGAACTGGCCTTTAAATTAATCTGGGCTTCAGTGCCCTCACCCAGGTTACAGAGGACATCTGGGGCAGGATCAGGCTCGGCCGGTAAGAGCAGTGGTACCTGCACAGAGAACAGCGTCTGCCTGGTGTAACCCCACCACTCCCGTTCCCTGTGCTTCCCCTCCTCTCTTTTAATCTCCTTCCCCCTAAAATGGTGTTTGCTGTGCAGCCTCCTAGCTGAGGAGAAATGGGCAGGATCACTGGTGGGACCGCAGGTGTTTCCCCCTCCAAAGCAACCTGAACAACTTTCCTGTGGGCTTGGTGCTCTCTCAGCTCCTCCTGCCTTGAGAAGCCTGTCAGGGTCTCCCACAATGAGGTCTCGGTCTGACCCACAGCTTTTCCTTTTTTTTATACACAATGTTAAGACAGCAGCAGTCCATTCAAGTACAGCACAGACACCAGGAGTCATCCAGCACTTCATGCTTTCCTACCCTCACAGCCCCGTCCAGCTCCACACAGTGTCGTTGGGGTGGTTTCTTCTTCTGACCTTAAATGCTAGTTAAATTTTATCAGTAGAGCTTCATCTGTTCTCCAGTGACTGGGTAAAGGGCCAGCATCTGTGTTTGACATGGGAAGAGCAGAGCCCCAGACACCAACAGCACTTTCGCCCCACTGTAAGACAAAGTTCACACAAAGCCTCCTTCTCCCTACCTCTGTTTTCCACCAGGCCATGACATTTTCCTCACTAAGCACAAGCCGACTGTCAGCATTGTGGTTTCATGTTGTAATCTCAAAAATACAGGCAGTAGAACCAACTGCCTCCAGAGGCAGGGGCCAAAACGCTGCAGACCTTTTTAAGGTAAAAATTATTATCCAAATCAAATCCAGCCAGGTTACTTTTGTTTCTAAAGCAGATTCAGCCTGGATCCAGTCAATAAATATTGGAATAAACATATCCTTACAGATATGTGGTGATCTGATCATGCAGTCTCACACATGAAGGAGGTGTCTCTGGATCTTACAGGAATGGTGGATCTGAGAGAAAATGCTGCCCGTTAAAGAGCAGAGCAGTGTGTTATCAGTAACACAGCCTGCAGTAGGAAGGTGACAGCATGAACTATGAAAATGTCTTACACATGGAAATAAAGGTACAAAATAGCTGTACACTCATTTGTCACATGCTTTCAGTCCCCTGTAAAGCTGTGGAAATGCAGGTGTTGGATCTAGACCTCCTATACAGCATCCCCAGAGCAGCCCCTGGTGTTTGTCTGACCATGGTCCAATGGCACAGAACTTAATTCCAAATGATTCAGCAGAAGTTTGGGCTTATTTCTTTTGTCTGAAAGACAACACAAATAGAAGAGAACAATTCAGGGGGTTGCTTTTACAGTGAGAATTAATTGGCAGCGGGCTAAGTGCATTGAGCAGTAATTACAGTAAGACACAAAGCTTCTGTGCTAATGATCCCTTAAATTAAATTCCCGTGTGACCTAATATAGGGCTAGGCATGCAGTTTCTGCGCTTTGTTGCTGCCGTCTCTTGGTAGTATGACCAACCTCCAGGAAAGAAAACTGAAGGTTGTCAGGAAGAGAAAAGCAACAAACCACACTCACTCAGAGAAGGTGGAAGAAAGAGTCTTGCACCGAAGAAAAAGGCAACATTTTGCATCTTTTTCCACATTGGAAAAATAGTGAATTACTTGTAAGAAGTCAGATCTCCTGTTTTCTCTAAGACAATGTTCATTGACTCGGTATGTGTGTGAGAGGGAGAACTGATTTGCATGATGAGACTGTTTGTCACAAACACACATCATCCTGTACTATAAATTATTTTATACACCTATGAACTACCTTGCCCTTTCTCCCACATAAAAACAATTTTCTGAAAGAATGATTTTAATTTAGTCTCTAGAAGAATATTTGAGCAGACTTCCGAGGCATTGCTTAGTTGCCTTCCATAAAGATTTCCATCTCAGTATACATGTCTGTATATTTCATTATCAGTGTCAGAAACACGGAACGAAAAGTGGATCCTGTGAATAATGGTAATCCTTTGTGGCAAATATGAGCTCTGCTCATCAGGACAGGAACAACTCCGTTGGAGTTCTTCTAAAAATCTTAGGAAGAGGCAGCATAGGGACATGGTAGGTGAAAGCCTGAGTAAGGAATCTTGGCTTCATAGTTAGTTCTGTTGCCATACAACCAAACTCCAAGAAAATGTGTAAGCCTGAACTTGCACAAACTTTATTTTCTTTTGGGAGTGTATTCAAGAGCAAAAATATACTGTACGATAAAAAGCCCTCCATGCCGTCTCAAACCAAAAATGCTTCTCTTTTCCCGTCATTCACTGTTTAACTTAATATACAACATACTTTTTTATTACTCTTATTGCTTCCCAAATGCTAGGCAGTGCTAAACCTCATGATTTCTTTAAGTGTAGTTATATTTGTATTTCCAGAATTTAGAAGTTTGGCTTCCCTTTTCAACTCCAGATATTAAGGTTTAAGAGGAAAGTCAAAAACAATGCAATTACTAGGGACTTCACCATCTGGTACCAAATAAGGTATTTTTTCAACACCCTGTGGATGGACTTTTATTAAACAAATGGGAAACAGAAAAACTAAAATTAGGAAAATAGCACAAGCATTCATTAAAAAAGTATTTCAAAATTCCTAAAATGTTCCTTAGTGTAGCCATTCTTCCATAGCTTAAGTAGCCAGAATAAGGATGAAAATGCAAGTTATAAAACATCATGAAATGCCTTGTCTTCTGATGCCTGCATTTTAGCCAGCTGTTCTCATACCTTTTGCTGTACTCAAGCAGATTCTCAAGGAAGCGATGTCAGGCCACAGTGTTCATGATGACTCCATAACAGCTGCCTATATACATCTATATAATAGTATGCATATGTAAAAGTAAAGAAGGTGCAAGTTATTGACACCCTCGGAATCATAAGGCATCAAAAGAGGGTCTCAGTCATCCCTTTGTGTTAACCTCCTGGATGAAAAGATTTTTAAGTGTGGCAGGGTAGTTCTGTGTCTTTCCGTTTGTAGTCAAGTCATGAAGATCTTACATCACGGTTTGCAAGGGACTATAACAACACATCCACCAAAGCATGTGCTAGCGTATCAAGGCAAAACAGCTGTTTCTGAAGCCCTAAAATTGAGAACTATAGGGAAACACAGCAGATACTACAAATGTCATGCCTGAATCAAGTCGCTGCCCTGGCAATCTCCCCCAGCTGACCCATCCCTGGGTGATACTGGCTGCACCACAGCCCCCCTGTTCCAAAACACATTACTTTTTTGAGCCCAAAGGCTATGAATTAAGTTTATTAAAAGGGGTACCAGCTAGCAGCAATGTTTTCAGGGTCTTAGCGTACCCCAGGCCACCCTGAAGCATGGCCTTGGGTGCCGTGAGGTGATGACAGGTTGATGCAGCCACCTCTGCTCCTCACCATGGGCAATTTGCAGTGAGAGTATCCCCACTTCATGGGCAGGGCCCTTCTTCCATGACGTTCTATACTTATGGCATCATTTCCCACTGCACTGACCCCTGCAAATTCCTATGCTCCCCGCAGGAGTTCCTGAACCTGGATAGTGATTTCATGACGACAGTACGCAAGTAACGTTCTCCAGGCTAAATAACAAAGTCTACCAGACCAGGGTGTTGAGAGAAGGCAGAAGGAAAAAAATAATGGCAAGTTTCTGAAGAGAAAAAATGTAAAGCCATCAATTAAAGATTAATCTATGCTACTGAAACCAATAATTATCTGACTTACATTACAAAAACTAGTAAGGAACTTGAAACAGATCACGTCTTTCTTCTTGCAAACTGATGAAAACCACTAATACCAGTAAAAAAAAGTCCATCAGACTTTTGAGGAAGCACTATATTAGATGCCCCTTGATGACTAAAAAGGCATTACAAGAGTCACCAGGGAGAAAAATAACTAAATATATGATGTGCTATGCCATGATAGCATGGGCTGCCAGGAGAGGGCATCACATTACTGGTCAAAGATCCATAATAAAGTTAAGCATGATTGGACCTTAGTATAGAAGGACTTAAAAGTCAATAACAAGGAGTGAGCGGAGAAAGCTAATTGCCTTTGAAAAGCAACAGTTTAGAAATCCTATCTGGCCATGTACCTTCACAGGATATTCAGATGAACTCATTCCAATTAATTCAGGAGTCTTACAGGAACACAAATTGCTTGGAAAACCACTTGTCAGATATCATGGTGCAGTTAACGTGCAGTTTCAAATAGTCACTTACAGGTTTTCTTTTGCCTGTCAACTGTGAAGTTCGCAGAAGCAAAACCTGTATTACTCTTTCTACTTCACCAGTACAAAGCCAATAGGGCGGTAGTGTAAGATAAAAATGCCGACCTTCCAGCCATGCCCACTGACGTCATTAACCCACCAATTAACCAAGCAAACCCCTCTCCTTTGAGTGGTTCTGAACAAGTTCTGTAAATCTGAACCTGGTTCTGTAAATCTGAACTCCATGTAGCATTTCCTTGGTAATGGACTATGCGCTTGATTTTCTTTAGAGACGTAGAATATAACTACATGCAGCAAAGAACCACACTGGCTACTTTGGAAGCTGGATCCATTCCATATGATGAACTTGGTCACACAGAAAGCAGAAACCTTTCCTAGAGTAACGTGATGTGATGCACCTGCTTTCTGCACACAATGTGCGGCACCGTAACTCCTCACTGAACTGCAGGGCCAGGCCTTAAAACCTCTCTTCCCATAACTGTTACTTTTGCATGAGAGCATGCATCCATAAATCCAAAAACGACATACAAAATCCAGGATGCGGGGCCCCTGCTGCAGTTGTGCACTGAGGCAGTCAGTCAGTCTAGGAAACTGTTTGAAATGGTTGCAGTGGCACAGAGCATGTCCCTACTTCCTCCTCAACAAAAGGAGCTAACAGCCTGATTAGACACAAAGGCGCTGCATACTTGAGGATGGGCGTAGGATTGACATCTGGCTGTTACTGCTACCGTCACAAAAACGTAGGCTCATTTAGGTGGGAAGGCATCCCCAGAGGTCAGCTAGTCAAACAAACCGTGTGTGGGGTCCACCAATGGCACCCAGCACTGTTGACCAAGCAAAACAGAGGCAGAGGGCACAGGAACAGCACAGGCCCAGCACAGCTTAGAAACTGGTAGCTTAGTTTGAGTGTAATGGCTTGTTTTGACTTTTTTCCCCTGAAGGACAGAACTAACTGTTCTCATATTTTTCATATATAAATCCTGGTCTCTTTCGGCAGTGTTCCTCCGAGGATGCCTTGTTAATCCTAAACTTACTGAACAAAGTCAAAATAGTCACTGTCTCTTACGATTATAGAACGTGATAACAGCAGATAATAGGTCTGCAGCGGATAGCAGCTTGTGACCAAATGCCAGCACAGGTCAGATGTATCAGCTCTGGAGGACTCAATCTAATGCTCATGGTTCAAGGCAACCTATCAGTCCAGACTACAGGATACAGGCCTTTACGGCAAGGATGAGTACTCCTCAAGAGTGACCTGGGCCAGCAAGAAGGGACTGCAAAGCTCCTTCATGGGGGGATTTTAACTTCTGAGCCGAAAAGAAGCAAGACTGGAAGTTAAAGGTGTCTTTCTCGAGGTTGTTCTTCCACACAGCTAGGAAGAGCAGAAGCCTTGTAGCTTCTCTCCCACAACCCTCACAGCAGACCTACTCTTCCTCATCCCACCCACAAACCTCTTGGAGCTGGGGAAAAGCCTTCCCCTGAGAAGGCTTGGCTTTGCTTCCCGAGCTGTCGTGTCCTTTGGAGTTTCTCAATCAAAACAGCTTTTGCCCACCTGCAGCTGTGTAGAGGGGGAGCCATGCATGTGTTTTACTCTCATGCCCTCCTGAGCAGCAGCCACAGCACTGGCAGTGCCCAAGCTCTCGCCAGAGGGACCCGCAGTCCCTGGCATCAGAGCACCCCATCCATCTCCCTGGTTTGCCGTGATGGTAGGTGTGACATCCCCTTACATCCCTTGTGCTCCTCACCACAGACGCGTGGTACTCGCAGAGCAGAGGTGCGGGCACTGAGCAGATGTCTCTGGAGGGACACCAGGGCCATTGCCGTTGAGATCTTGCTCCTGACATCTCTCCTCGAGGATCCCCACCAGAGCAAGTCTCCTACCCCTAGAGGGACGTGGGTGCTGAGTCCTACCTGCTCCCTCACCATGGCAGGGGCAGGGGCAGGGGCAGCACCATGGGGTGCCTTGAAGAGGGGCAGCTGTGCACGTGCTGGGAGCAGGAGGCCAGGGCTGGGGAAAAGTCCTCCTCAGGCACAGCAGCGACAGTTCCTCTGGGGTAGGAGGTCAGCAGCAGGCTCGGGACATTCAGTTTTGGGTTTGTGATTTTTGTCTTAGCATATCCAAGTTAGCTACGGCATCCCACAAACACGTCACAGTCAGCTTCCCTGTCTCCATTTCAGATGCCGCCACGGGCATGCAGAGAACATGCCGGAGCTGCAGGTGGGCAGATAATGGTGTCTGCAGGGTTTGGCTTGCTCTGTGCAGCTGCAAACCTTCAGAGTGCCATTTCACAGTTACCACAACCAAAGTCGTCTATTGTGGTTTTGCTCCTCCTGGGCAGCTGAAGGTTCATGACCACCCAGAGCTGTTTTGCCTGTCAGCTGCATTGCTGCCGGTCCCCGCAGGCTGGAGCTGTGGCTGCAGGAGAGAAGAAAGTGGGAGTATTTCCCTGCCCCTGGGTGCATGCCCCTGGTGCTGCTCCTCGGCATGTCCAGGGGTGCCTCTCCAACAGCCCCATAGGCAAGAGCTGCTCACCGTCTCTGCTCTCTGGAAGTCCGCGGCAGAGATGTGGAGTGTTAGCTATTCCTCCAAACCAGAAAGATGACACCAAAGCGTATCGAGATCAGAAGAAAGTTGAAGTCGATATCTGCTGTACAATGCACTAACGGTCTTTTAACGGACATGGCAGCAATTTACCAAATCTAGTAAAATGCTGGCTATACGATTAATAAACACAAAGCCATGGATAAAGATTTGCATTTGTTTCGTCTGTATATCCAACAGCAGAGATGTGCTATGGTGCATGACAGCAGTGAGAAAAATAAAATCAAAGAAAAGTGAAATCATTTAGGTTAGCACACTTGCATTAAAATTTTGTCATCAAGTGACCAGAATTCAAGCAGTGTTTAAGAAATCAGAACCATCAGCTACAGACTTACCTTTTTAAAATAGTTATTTATTGATAAAACTACACGGAAATGAAAGGATTTGAGACAGCCAGTACATTTTTCTACAATGGTCATTTACAATACATGAATGTGTCTAAGAGCCCTTGACACTGTTTTGGGAGTTTTGAATTGAATTGATTCAACCCAGAGTGGTCTATCTGTTGGCAGGTCCACTGGAAGTCAGGACTCCTTCTTTGCCCTGGTAAACCAATACCACCTCTAACAAAGTAGAAAGTGAGTTGTTGGTAGATGTTATCAGACCAACTGATATAATTAGAAAAATCACTCAAGCTTTTGCGTACTCAAACCTGGAAATCTTAAGAAGGGCTTGAGTGGCAAAGTTTGTCCATTTCTTCCTGTAATACCAGTTATTTAATAAAGTGCATTAGTTCTTCCATCAACCCGTGTGCCGTCTCTGTCCTTAGACCATCCTGGTGATGATGAAATGTCATTCTGACAAAGGCATAAGGCAATAATGTGATTTAATAATAATGCCACCATTCATAATGAGAGCGGCAGTTAGCTGTTATTTCTTTGACGTCGACTTGAGAACACAGCACCGAGAAAAGGCTGAGTTCACCAAGAACACAACCACGACTCTAATCCTGTCTACCGACATTTATAAGCTGAAATCTGAAGGGCTATTTTCTACATCGTTTAAGGGCTTCCTGTTTACGAACCTACCCTAGAAGCTTAAAAGTTTCCTTCATTTCTGGGAAATCTGCTGCTGTTCCACACCATACCCAGGGCCTGCTCATCATTTGTTTGGTGCTGACTTGAAACATCTACTTTGAAGAGGAATGCATACAAGCTACACAGATACAGCACAAGAAAAAAAAACCAGTATCTGATTTATCAGCTGTGACGCTAGTGAAAGAGATTAACTGTTCTCGCACAGCCTGGAAACCCGTGTGTGGACACAGACACAGACAGAGACACAGACACAGACACAGACACACACACACATACAAACCAATACATTTGCACAGCGGTAGGTGTCACTTTTTTCCTTGCTGGTACTGGACCAGGTTTCACATTTGCTGAACAGCAGCACCACCGTGTGACACACATATGTCATACCCTCTTGCGCCACATCTCTGTATACACACCTATGTATTAACTCTGCGCTCACCAAAGAGGGGCACAGCTGCTGGTCACAGGAATCACAGACCCCCTCCCAAATCATTCTGCTGGCAGTTACTCCAGCTTTACCCTGTTTAGTTCACAGTCACGCCTGAAACACGGACAGCTGATTCAGTGATCTGTCAGCTCCCAGAGCACCAGCACACGGAGGTGCTGGGAATTGGGCTCCAGATCTGGTCAGTCTGGTTTGTTTTGGAAGGACTGCTTCTGTCCTTACAGGCACTCTGCAGGTACACTAACCCTTATCATGGTTAAAGATGTGTCATGGTTTAGACTGATCCGTCTTCCTTCCTGGGGCTGAGGAGAAACATGGAAAAAATGCAACCCTTACGTGTCTTCAGTGAGACAATGACCATGTCTCCCATGGTCAAAAAAACCCATGGTTTTTGAAGATTAAGAAATAATGCCAGCATAGGCTTCAAGCACTAGATAGGGAGACTACACAGAAGCTCATAACTGAAAAGAAAGAGCAGGAATAAAAATTGCTAAATCCATGTCAGTACTGCCTGGTGACACAATGATGTTGACCAAGTTGGAAATGAAGTTTTATGTGATTATAATCCACTCCTTTGGAGCTGTGCTTTTGCAGGCACAGCACAAAAACGCCGTGTACTTCTGTGAGGAATTAAGATAATTTCCTCTTTTCTCAGATGCCAGATTTTATAACGTTACAGCCTTCTAAATAAGCAAATCAGGGTCAAGCAAACATTATGTCCATCCGTCAGTATTGGCCAGGACTATAATCCATGCTTTTAAATACAAAAGAGAGAAATATTTTGTAGAGGGTAAAAAGGCATATAACACTTTTTCATGACATAAGCGTGCCCAAAATTTATTGTGTACGTTTCAACAGTTTGGGTGATTAGTCTTTTGGCACAGTGCTGACACCCAGTTGAAGCATGAGGTGTAAAAGAGCTGATGTGGTTATGAACTGAAGACAGGAGGAATCTGATTGCCCTTTTCTCAGTGGAAACCCACTTTGGAGGTTCAAGCACAAATGTAAAACCTGTTTTCAAAAAGCTTTTTCTGATTATTCATGCTTTTGCAAGTAAACAACAATTTTACATAAAAGAATGAACTCTTCCAGCTAAAAGATATGGCAGAAGAAAAAAATAACCTGTTCTAGTATTTCTGTTCTTCCTCTCACCCCCTGTCCATAGACAGGATGAAGTGAGGCAGAGCATGGAACTCCTCCCATCAGGGATGGAACTCCGAAAAATGTTTTGCTACTGTCTAGGCCTTTGTACCGTACGGCAAGAGGTCTGAAGGCAACCCGCACTTGTTAGTGTGCTGTCCTTATCTGTGACTGGTCTACTAACCCGGACAGTGGAAGAAGTCTTATAGAAGATAGACCAGGATGGAGCACTCAGGAGGCTCAGAAAGGAGTGTTAGGAAGTGGCCACAGCTATTGCAAATGATACTGAACTCAACACCAAGGAGATCAATGGGTGTCTTTTGTTATAGATTAATGTCTGCATAATTTGAGTGGGTCAAATTTGAGGTTATGTAAATGGCCTTCTTTAAAAGAAGCAATAGAAATTATAATCTTCCTGAACCAGCGGAGAGCAGCATGAGGGGAGTGTATATGTGGCTCAGCCCAACACAGAGTACAAAAATCAGACAACCAGCAAATGGACTTTGAAGACATCAACGGGCTTGAGCTGGCTTCAACCCACCTATGCATTCTCAGTGACTGGGAATGCCCAGCATCATGACAGTGGAACATATAGGGTCTGATAATGTGAATCATGTTTGTATCATGGTTCAACTGCGTATTGCAATTGCTATATTGTGCTTGTGTGGTGATTTCAATGTATTGTTGTACTACTCTTCTAAATCAAAATCCCATGTAATGTCAAATATCTTCAAAAAATTAAATCTGGTTTAATTAATTAAAACATTAAACTCTCCTCATGTGGAATATCTAAAAGAATATTGGACCAGAACATCTGTCTGGGGTAAATACTTTAGGAAGTGAAAGGAAATAATGGTCTTACGGCTGCTGCCTGCAGGTACCAGGTGAGACAACTGACAAGCATGCCCTCCACCACTCGAAAAATTAACCTCCGCTCCCTGCCCAGCCAGGTGACCCCTACTGCTGGCTGAACAGCTTTTGTGTGTGCTGAAACATATTAATTTACGCAAGGTGTCTTTCCACCAGCAGAGAACACTGGCACCAGGTTATGACTGGCAGGAAGCGGCTCCAGAAACTGTCATTGTGCCACCAAAAAAAATCAAGCCTTACTGACCTGCGGCGGCCTCCAGGTGTATTAGGTGATGTACATGTGCGTACAGACTTTGTGTTTCTCTTCATTATGTTCCCCAGATGCTGCTGCTGCCCAGTGGTACTGAGTAGTACTCAGTAGTAACACAGCTGCTGAGAACTGAGATCCCTAGGAAGTATGTCTTGCCATCAAGTCTGGCTCCTTACAGATCTGGAGTTTATGGCAGTCTGCTTCACAGGTCTCCCTAGGAAGTACAGGTTTCTTAGTTCTCATATAAATTAAGCACCAATCCATTAGGACCACCTCCTGGCCTCCTCAGAAGTACAAATGTGAGGTGTATTTCAGCTGAAGCAGTTTGAAATGAACAGACATGCTGTCAGTCTGTTTTGTAACTCTTCCTCCTAACCAAATATTTTGTATGAATTATTTAATTAGACAAATCTCTTTCAAGGTAGTTAATGACAAAAGAGGGAAGATTATTCCTGGTTTTGTTGTTGTTGTTGCTGCTGTTATTATTATTATTATTATTATTATTACTACTACTACTACTACTATGCACTGCTATTGCATTTGCTAAACCACTTAATATCTATCTGGATGACTTAATTTTCTGAGCTGACTCATGTTACTTTCTGCTAACACAGGAGATGGTGGAAAAAGTAAAGAGACTAAAGGGTCACATCAAACGATACCCTTTATGCTTCCCACACTCCCGATACATCTTGTTCCCATTTATTTATTTTAATGTAAACAATAATAAAAATTACTATAACAGCTTCTTAGTGTCCTAATACATAGTACTTTAGTACTATGAGAAGGATTCTCAGAAGCTTTCAATGATCATCCAGGTACAAATGGAGCCAGTCAAATAGCTGTGAAAGTGTTTATCTTTCACTGCCTTCAAATCAAGCTGTCAGCAGCCTCCAAAACTTTTATCAGGCTTGTTTCTTTTCCTAAAAATATCACTATGATTAGGATATTTTTTGACAGGTAGAGAGTGTAAAATTATTATGGAAAGACAAACACCACTGTCAGTATAGAGAAGGCCCTTTTCACCTCTCACACTTTATTAGATATTTATTCACCAGTTAAGGCCTTAATTCAAAGCAGTTAAGCACATCCTCAGTCAGAACCCCAATGGGATTAAGTATAGACTTAATCAATGCACTCTGGCATGTGTTTAAGTGATTTACCAGCTTGAAAAGCCAAGTAAGGCTTCCTCCATCAAATCATATCTCATGTTATCTGATCTACTGCTATTTGGATCTAAGTGTATTGTCTGCTGTAAAAAACCACAAACACTGGAAGTTAATAATGCACTATCAATTTGCTTATGTATGTTAAAGGAGGGATGTATATTAAATATGAATGCTCTGCTGCAAGAGAAAGCTGAGTAGCAATATAATAATTTTCTTTTTCAATAGTTTGTTGAGTGGAATTACTTAGGTAATTTTTCTTCATCACTTCTATGCTAGCAGCAGTCTTAAGGGATTTCATGGTTGCCATGAAGTGAAATCCTGCATGTCCCACTTAGCACCAGCGTGAACAATGACTTTGACTGATATAACTGTACAGGAGTGGATATTTTCATTCTGGGGGTAAGTATATTCAGAGAAGAAAATAACACACAATTTAACAGCTTCAAATGGAGGGTTAAATCATTTGCCTTAATTTTGGAATGAAGAGCTGAGTCCTTCTGGCAATGCCTTTTCCAGCCTAGAGTGACCTGTAACCCCTGGACTAATGTACAGGACCAGGGTTTGCAGGTTCATTTGCTCTAAGGATGCTGACTAGGTTAAATACAACCCCTCCCTCCTCTAACAAGATAGGCAGAGGAAGGGCATGGTTTTTTGTCCAGACTGGGTTTAGTAATTAACACTGAACTATTCCATACTGACAAGACCAGTGCCCTTCCAGACACGCTCCATTCAGCCCCAAATCTGTAATATATATGGGAATATTATATGGAAGAATTTAAGCCTTTGAACCCCATTTTCTTTTGATCGGCCATGACTGTGTCTCCAGTAGTTTTAGGCTTTGATTCAGCTGGGTATTGAAGCACAAAAAATCAATACCTTTTTTATTTCCCTGGACATATTCCTGGGCTTGAATGTAAGCATACATCTCAAGGATATGATGCCTTTATAGCAGCTAGTTATAGCTAAAGATCTGTTATTTTCATTTTTGCATATGCTCTTCCCTTACCCTCTCACCCCATTATTCTAATACACAATGTTGTAAGAATGAAAACCAGATTCACCTGTGCTAACACACAATATTTTAAATCTTATTTTTTAATGTCCTTATAGTCATTTTCTAAACATATCACAGAGAACTCTGTCTATGGTGTGTTTCAGCTGAGCAGCCAACCTTTCTCATCAAGCAACGCTACTGAAAGGACAAGAAATGCAAATCTGCAAAGCAGTGAATAATTACAGTCACAGGGGGAGGCTGTTTTCACAGCTATCTTAACACCCACATAGACATTTAGATGTTAAGTTACACTTCAGAAAAACCTTTGCAAAAATTGGTATGATAGCTATACAAAAAACCAATTTCTCTAACCCCCTTATCAGCAGCAGCATAGTATCATAAACACTACAAGACAAGAGACACAGGTTATAAGCATGGGCAAAACATTGAACAGTTGTTGGTCTTTTGCTTTCTGTCCTCACCTGGTAAGCAACATGCAGACCTAAAAGGTAACGTTTAGCTCAGGATCTCAGCACTATTAGCAACACAAATGTGCTTTTGGTTATACAAGAGCTGACCTCTCTAGCTGTCTGAACTTCCAGGTTAATCCTTTAAAACATAGGGAGTTTTTCTCCTTTTTTTTTTAAGTCCCACATTTCCAAATATTTTACGATCTCATTTATTTTTTTTTCTTTCAGGTGTTGGGGGTAGGTGGGATGCAACTCTCCTTAAGGGTCATATGTATTACAGTGGTTGTACAGCTCCAAATGTGGAACATGCACAGGAGATTCTGATGTGAATCAGATCCTGTCTAGGTGACATAAAAATACACACAGCCCATGGTTACCAGATGCCTACAGCAACTGAACAAAATATCCAAAATATCCTATGCACATAAAAATGCACCACCAATCCAGGGAGTGCCCTCTCAGAATGGGAATGTGGACAGACCCCAGACCTTATGAAAGCCAACTTTGGCATGTTCTAAAGAAAAATGAAAGTAAGGGTATGGGGAAATGGGTACAATGCAAGGAACATTGGTCCTGATTTTCAAGGGCCTCAGCAAAAGAGCGAACATAATGCTTTTCCATAGGACAGAAATTTTGGCATTCTGATAACTCTGGATGAAAAATTAAATCACTACTTTATATGAAGCAAAACGGAAAATCGTATTACCGGTTTGAGGTCTGTACTTTTTTATTTTGGAGTACATTCACCTTAAATTGTGTCTCTTTAAAATGTTATGCAGGAACATGGAAATTAGAGTTCAAGTACTTAATTTCTTCGTTCCTTCCAGTAGGCTGAGCTCCCTGGTTAACTTACATCTCCCATGACACACAGGCAGCAGGAGACTGCAATGGTGCATTACATACCTCTGCCAGGAGATGCTTGAGGTACTTCAGAAGTGGAGTGGGCTGGACAAAGTCTTTACCACTTGAAAAAGAAAGGGACATATATTACAACCCCCATAATTTTCCATGGTAGTTTAAAAGAGAAATGTAGTATGAAAAACGGTGAAACGTTTCAGGTGCAGGCAAAATAAAAATCCAAACCAAACAAACCTCCCCACAAAATGTTTCAGTTCAGGTCAAACTGACAAATTAAAATACTTTGCTATTTAGTGAAATAGAAGTTTTTGCACAGGAAATTACTTTTTAAAATGAAAATA